>BMAC01001270.1:174703-203230 GCA_014905375.1 Phtheirospermum japonicum | reverse complement strand
AAAAATAAATCATCCGTAGCCGATCTAGATAGGATCCTCCACCGCCGCAAAAAGCCACCCCAGCAAACCGACGCCAGAGCCGCCGCGGGGGCCAACCCAAAGACGCGACCGGCGATCTGGACAGGATGGAACGGGGGCAAGGCTCGCTGCCCCCCGACATGGGCAACAAGCCGGGCGTGCGGGGGCCCAACCCAAAGACACAGCCGGCGATCTGGACAGGATCCTCCATCGCCGATTGAAGCCGCAGCCGTCGCCATCGCCGATTGAAAGCCGCTGTCATCGCCGATTGAAGTCGTCGTCATCGCCGATTGAAGCCGTCGTGGGAGGTAAGCAGACTCAGATCCTGGCGTTCTGCTGTTGGTTGTTGTCACATGGTGACCGACGGTGATGGTGAGCTTTTGCTATTGGCGGCTGAATCCTCTGGAGAAGAAGACAAGGCCTAAGGGTTTGTACTGGGCTTGGTTTGGCCGCATAATGCTGGGCCCAATACATTCTGAAGCAGGCCTGATTTTAATTTAATTACAGGACATTTAATGGTATATGGGCCCATGAACTTATGTTGAGACCTATTGGGTTGTAATGAGCATGCTGAAGTGAATTAGAGGGCCGCCCTTATTTTATTACAAACAGCAATGTTTTTAGTTAATATGAATAATAAGGGGCCCAGTTGGGCCTATAGTGCTTGGCTCAACGAGGTTAGTAAAAAAAGCGCAGCAACAATATTAAGAAAGCACTCCAAAAACTAGCACTGCCAACATACAAAAAAAGCAGTGTAGTGTAGTAAAAAAAGCACTGCAACAATATTAAGAAAGCACTTCAAAAAACTAGCACTGCCAACATACAAAAAAAAGCATTGCTGAAGACTTGTGTAGTGGTATAATTAGTCATATGCAATGGTTTTAATATTCATATTTAAATTTAATTGTATTTATTTATTTTACATATATATATATGATTTTGATCAAAGCAGATTTTGTTTTCAGAATCTTTTGTGCAATATTTATAAAAACAAGATTGCGCAAGATCGAACCGTTGGATCAAGCCGGAATTTGGTTATATTATTCCAAAAATATACAATTCAGTCTGAATAGTAGAGATTTGAATATAAGGGCTGAAGAATCTATAATGAATTTTGAACAGATCTGATCCTGTTTCCCAAAACTGTCCGCCCAGCTTTTTTTTAAAATTAAATTTTGCACAATCTAACCGTAGGATGAAGCTGAATTTTGGATATAATATAAGATATATTGGTTAAATATTTATGGTGGAGATCGGGTTTGAAGGTCTATGTCATCAGAAACATATCGCGGACAAACCTATTGCAAAAACAAAATTAGGAAAGAATCGTATCTTTCCTTCGAGGTAACTCGAATTACCCTATTATTTATTAAGTGCAACTAATAAATATTTATTTATATGTATATATGGCATGATATGTATTATTGTATATTCTTATACAAAGCATGTATATGTATATATGTTACCTATGATTATATGCATGTGATGTCATGTACAATATTAACAAATATGAAACTTTGTAATACTTTAATGATATTCGTAGAGTACATAATATATTATTGATAATTTTCGATGAATTGATAGATTCATGTATGTTGGTAATTCTCTTCAAGTTTATTTTATAAGCTACTTTCATTGTATGCATTATTGATTGAACATTTGCATATTTTCATGATAATGAAAGTTCATGAACGATACAAAATTGTATAAATAAGACTTGTGACAAAGTATATTCACATAATATCAAAGAAAGAGTATGACATATATTCTTCAAATTCATTATCTAAAGAAATTGATTAAACTAACTCAAACTAAATACAAAATAGTATACTCAAAAGAAATTGAGTACAACCATCTACAATTCCATAGTAATATCATCCACCAACCCCTAACTGACAAAGAATTGTCAAACTAAGTCAAATTCAATTTTCTAATGAATTTGAGAATTCATATTGACCCAAATCTTATGTTGGAAGTATATTTAGTTACAAACTTTCAATAAACTTTGGGATATGCTCTAGATGAGTATTTTGGGAATTTTTATGAAACGCTACTTCCAAGCCTAAGAATTTAGTAAAAATAAATTTGTTTGCTTGCTAAAAAGGGTCTATGACTTTTATATATTGCGACTAAAACATGTCTTACCATATGTGGAACAAAGTCATTTTAAATGATAATAAGTAATTGAGAGATACGATCTCACTCTATGTTTCCACTTGAGCAAACATACTGATGCACTTGTATAATATTAATTATGATAATAAGTCATTGAGAGACATGATATTATTTTTCATAATACCAATGTTAGATCTCTGGATAAAGAAATTTCTTGAGGCCAACGAGGATCGATATAAATAGTGGAAATAACCTCAAAGTAAAGGGAAAGAGACATGTTGATCCCTACCTATGTGGGAAGAATGGACCATAAGGAAAGATATGTAAGAGTTCGTGATATTTATTGGCCGTGGTAGAAGTCATGGAGGTTCTCAAAATAACATTGCTTAGTCAAAGGATATCCTCTATTTTGATTGATAAAATTTGTTTGTTTCTTACTTTACAAAGAACTTGTGCAAATATAATTAATCATTCATATTTGAATATTGTATTTGGTCTTAAAGCTTATTTTGAGTTAGATTTATGTGAGGTGGTCTGATTTAATTATTTTTGGCTTATTGGTAAAATTTGGATTTTATTCTAAAGCATTGAATATAATTGAGTTTTTTACCACACATTTACATACAAGCTTCGGGAGTATACTATTAGATATAATGTAACATATCTAGCAAATAATGTAAAATATTAAAATAAAAATTATTTCGTTCAAATATCTCTGAAGAATGTGAGAATTCGTCGAGGAATAGATAATTATTCACTGAATTGATGTTTATATGTGAAAAAGTCTTGATGCCTAGTGGCACATTGATTAAAGTCATAAAAGCTTAGTATGGACCAAGAACTAGCCTTGTCAAGTTTGATGATATTCATGTTAATAATTATCATTAAGAAATACATTATAAGAATGAAACTATACCTTTATTTTATGTGGAAGAAAGCACGTTTTAGAGTCAATCTAGTAATTTTGCTTTACTACTTTTTGATTATTGAATCATAAGATATGACCAAAAAAGGACTTTTGGACACTAACTCGTTCAAGTTTTGACACGACTTGTATGGATTCTTTAGTCGTTGTAATATGATGGTCCATATTATAAGAAATTAACATGGACATCTTTTATTTTGAGTGAAACACAAAATGAGATAGAAATTTGATGCATAGTATAGTGTCGAACTAATGTTGTTCAATTACAATTAGTGCATTCTAAAGTACTAGGAGCACTACATACATTCATATCTCAAAGATACATCACTCATTTTTTCAAAACTTGTTCATTAGCTAAACTATATGAATGAGACCTGCATATGCTAAAGATACAAAGTATAATATTCCATTCTTATAATTGATAATTGGTGATACATGTGGATATGACCATTCAAAATGTGGATCATTCAAGTATTTTATAGTTTTGGTCGATGCTTCGACACGTATTGTACATAAAATATTTCATTTGAAAAACTTCTAGCACATTTAGTATGATTGAGGACTCACCACCCTTATAGAGCAACCAAACTCATAATGCTAGAGAGTTTACATCAAAAGTATTTGATGTCTATTTCATTTTAGTCAAGATCAATGTAATGCATCTTGTACCCTAATGTGCATATACAATAAGGTCTCAAAGAAGACACTGTCAAAAAGAATATAGATGGTGACTAAGATAATATTTATGCGTACTCATATGTTTGTGTACTAGTTGGTAACAGGATACAAGCCTGATAATTCATATCTACGCATAGTTGATTACGCATTATATGTGCCTATTGCGCCCCCCACAGCGCATTCATATGGGTTTCTAAAGACGGTTAAGTATTTATGTTGGATATGAATCTCCAATAGTCATCCGCTGTTTGAAACCTTTGACAGACGATCTCTTTATCGCTAAATATTTGTATTTGTCACTTGATGGGACAGTCTTCCTGTAGTTAAGGGGAGATAAGAAAAAGTATTTTCTAATGGAACGATGAGATAGTTTCATACTATGTCTCATTATGTTCCCCGCATTTTACAATGTAACGTGAAAGTAAAGTAAAGTGAATAATTGATCTTCAAAGTATAGAAAACTCAATCTCTAAAGTGACGAGATCATATATATACCAGCTGCAAATGTATTACGACGGTAAAAAATCCCCATAAAGGGCACAATTTCATCGATTAAGATATTGCAACCATACTTAGTGGAGGTATGGTTGAGGTCGTGACTCCCAAAAGGAACAGGGGGAGATCACTTGGTTCGATCAATACTCGCCCAAAGAATAAGAGGGCATGTATGGCACAAATTCAATTGATCATCAATGAACATAATTTCTCTCATGAGATCTGGTTATACTTATGTCCATGAATCAATACTCGAGGACGCTCAAGTGTTTAATATGATTCCAGAGAATAAGAAAATCTCAATGTACTATGAGAGTTTATATGAGTTGATGAAAGACTTTCAAAACACATAAATGATATATATATATATATATATATATATATATATATATATATACATTGTTGCTCAAGGAATCATAGAGCACAAAGGTATCGAACCACGCTCTATTGAAATGTCAACAAAGAGCAAATTGACCTAATTATAAAGAATCAATCAGGTAGAACTAAATTCACTGACAACAAGATGAGTATTTGATTTGGTAGTGCTAACCTCACCAAGTGTAATACCTGTAGGAGATAAACAATTTCTTTTCAAAAAGCGCAATGAGAAAAATAAAGCTATGAGATGCAAATCTAGACTTGAAGCACAAAGTTTCTCACAACGCCCTGGAATTGACTATGGGGATATGTACTCTCTCATAATAGATGTTATAATTCTAAAGAATGAGAATGTAGCTTATACCTGTGTTTACATCATATCTCTATGGGGATCATGATTTAGAGATATATAAGAAAGTGCTTGCTAGTCTTTCCTTGGTAAGTCAAGTGACTCTAAGCCACAGAGTACATTTGCAATTAAATTAAAACACTCACTTTATGTATTGAAACAGTCCAGACGGATGTGGTATAACCGTCTAAGTGACTGCTTGATTGGGAAAAGATAATCTATCCCCTTGCGTATTGATAAAGAAAATAAGTTTCAAATTTGCGATGATGATTGTATATGTCGATGAAAGGAATATAATATTCACTCTTAATGAAATAAGAAATATCTCTAGTTATTGAAATTCTTAATATGAGATAATGAATCATGGGAAAACTCGGTCATGTTAAGGCTTTATATTAAAACCGAGTTTGTGGAATACTAAATTCTACAGTTTCCATATATCCAAACGATGATCAGGCAATTAAATATGGATAAGTGCAATATGCTAGCACTCCTATGATTGGTCAAAGTGAAGATATAAGGAAATATCAATTTTGTCAGCGAAATGACGAAAAACTGGTGGGAATTGTACCATTACTGATTACTCTTGACCAAATATTACTTTCTCAAAATTGTTGTCTTGATTTAATTCAAGAAAGCGCAATGTCACTAGAATGGAATCAAAATGTACTTTGATACCTAAAAGAAACCATTGACGCGAGTTTATTTTTCCCGTTCATAAATATAAATGGGACTTCAGATGGTCTTGTAACCCCTAAAGAAAATATTGAGTTCACTTCCTATTTTGAAACACCAAATAGTATCGTTGATGTTGGTTACTCATTCGATTCATGTAAAGAGGTCATTATCATGTATGTAGTAGTTCGTGATTATCAATGGTAAATGTTATGATCATTCATATATCTGATCATAGTGGCTTGAACTCTATCACTGAAGAGAAAGTGATAATACGAGTAATATCACCACAACTCTTCTACAACCAACAATTATGAACTTTCTTAAGAATCAAGTAAATTGAGGAAGTGGAGACTTTCAAAGTTCTCTTGATAGATGTACATATCAAAGAGAGGTGTAGACTTTAGGGGGGGTCTCAACATAGGTGTGTTGTACTCTTTTTCCTTAAACCAAGTTTTATTTTTCCCATTGGGTTTTGTTACTTGGCAAGGTTTTAACAAGGCAGTAATGAAACACCATTTCACCCTTTGACTTGGCACAAGGGGGAGTGTTGAAGGAAAAACACAATTAGTGTGCCTTCGTCAACAAGTAATTGATGAGGGAAAATTTAGGTGTTTGTTATATTTATGTATTATGAAAATATGTATTTGATACCCCTATATAAAGGGAGTCTTTGATGAATAAGAGAACCCTAATTTCTAACGTTTCCATCGTCTGCTTTGTATCTTCTTGTTTTCTGCTTTTCCTTTTACATTATTCGAATTCTGGTTGTTTTTAAGCATTTTTTTCTTTGACTTCTCCTCTCTAAATAATTTTAGATTTTATATTGATTTTATAATATTTTTTATTTGTTAGTTTTCTTTTTCATTTGAACAAACTTATTAAACAAGTATTTAAAATTTAAATTATTAAATAATCTTTTAGAATTCAGTTATGAATTTTTATTTGTATGATCTTATAATTGTTTCAATTATATTTTATACCATTTTATAATACTTATGTTTTTTTTCTTAGATTCAGTAAATTGTTATTTAGAATTTCTTTTTGTGAATCGGGCTTGGCAGACTTCAAGTAGAGAGTCGGATCCAAAATTATTATGAAAACAACGTTAATTTCTTGTTGTCAATTTCTTTTTTTTTTACGTCTTTGTTCACATTCTTCAATTTTATTTTAAATTACTTTTATTAGATTTTTCATTATCGAACTTATTGAAAATACTAATGAAAATGTCGGCGCTAACATACCCTTGCTCGACCACACTCACACGGTCAGCGAGCCACGACTGGCGCCTTACTCGACCATTCCATCCTTTCGTCACTTTTTACCATTATACCCTCATTTATTCTACAATATACCTATAAATAAAGGACTCATCTCCCTATTTCACCTACAATTTTGACACACTCTTTTCTAGCATTCAGTTTTCTTTTCTCTACAAGATTTTTTACCCTTTTTTATGTTCTCACATCTAGATCTCATTTCTTGCAATTTTAATTCAAGATAAGTTTTCTTAGGGATTTAGATCACCAACGCTAATTTCTTTTTTAATTTTATGCAAGTGTTCTTAATTCCTACTTAATTACTTAATTTCATTTTTATGGCTTTTAATAGCATTTTTAATGTTCTTGTAATTTCTTTACATGTTTTTAGGCTAGATCTAGTTGTCTAGGGCTTAGATAAGTTGATGTGTTTGCCCAAATATGTTTGTGCATTAGTTAGTTGGATTTGCCTGAATGGAATGTTTTGATTGTTAATTAAGTGTTTTGGTAAATCATTGATTTTATTTTGTATGGCTTTGAGAACGAGAGGAGATGAGCCATTGGATTTTATTCTGAGTAGGTGCTAGATCCGAACTTTGTATTGATATGATTGAGTTTCTCTTCAATTAATTAGTGTCAAACGGATTGAGTAGCCATTGAAATAAGGCCAGGCCTCAATTTATTTACATTTTAAAACTCGTTTCACTATAAATTCTCACTTTTCAAATGTGTTCCTTTAAATTTCATTTTTAAATGCTCTCTTTTAAAATGCTTTATTTAAATTCTCATTTTAGTTGCTAGAATTCAAAACTCTCAATCGTGATCGAGTTTTAGAATACATTTTTCATTTCTTATATTCTCTTGTAGTGAATTTTCACAAAAACCACTTTCGATTAGCCTTCCTTGAGAGATACGAATTGAGTCACCTCATCGTACTACAATCGACCCCATGCACTTGTGGGCGATCTACAAACCTCTTATTTAAAGAGTGTTTCAGATCAAATCAGATGGTTGCCCAAGGCTAATCAAGAAAGATTTCATCTATATTTTCATGAAACAAACAAGAACAAAATAAATAAGAATAATCTCGGGGAGGGAAAAGAGAGAAACCATGAGGAGAATGAAAAAAAAATTGTACGTGCAACATGTTATTTTTGAATAAACACGTTGACCCTTTTTGACAATTAGCGAATAGTTGATAGTTGATTGTGTTAACTGAATTAACTAGTTGATCTTATTAGCCATTTGTATATTAATGGTAAATAGTTGATGGCTAATAATTATTTAATTTTTTAAAATGACCAAAAGTATTAAAAATATTTATTGTTGAGTATTTCTTTCGTTAATAACATGGAATTAAAACACATTGAATAATTAAAAAATATTTACAATAAAAAATAGTCATTATTTAAAAACTATATATAAAGTTTCTTGAATGGTAATTTTCAAGTATATTAAACTTAATTTGGATAAATATTACTATTATTTAATCAGTAAGTTAGTTGTAAACAAATTCTTTTATGTAAATAAATAATAAATTTGTCAAAAAGAAAAATCTATTCACAAAATTATCATTTCGACTCACCTTTCAATCATCCCTTCACAAAAAGCTCTTAAATCATGAATTTTCAAAATCAACATTTTGGATCTAAAAAGCAAATAAGAGACCTTATACGAAACAAGCAACTTACAGGATTTGACTAGTCAATCCTAAATTGGTATCAAACCTCTCTTTTTCCTCACAAACCTCTAATTTACAAACCCATCTTTTGTTTTATGTCTTAATTTTATAGAAAAATATATAAGAAGTTTACCCTCGTCACGCGTGTTCAAACCTTGTTCATATATCATATTTTAAGGTGTTCGAAATCTTGATTTGAACACCATGCCATCTTGTTCAACATTTGAAGTCGAACATAAGATTGACCAGGATAATTAACAAAAAATAAAAAGGCAAGGAGGCGTATCTAAGAGAGAACAACCTCGTGTTTGGTAAATTGGAGGTGATTCTAAATTAGAACCACCTCTCGTCCATTTAAGCTTGAACTGCAGCCTGTGCTCGAGGGGCAGTTCAAAACCGCCTCTAATGGCTGTTTAAAATTGCCTCTAATCTGTTCGGTTTAGATATAAAGACACTAATATATGTGTTGAACACTCTTTTGTGTCCACAACAACTAGGTGGACGCATAACCTATGACATAGAATCTTAGTTCACTGTAATATGACGAGAAAATGAAGAAAAAGCAATGCAAACAACATTGTATGATGATTTTATAACAAAAATTGACGATAAAAGTTATATTTATAAAAGTAAAAGCATAAAAGATGAAGAAAAGAGAGGCGGAGTAGGATTAGGTTCTCATTAATCTAAGGCCCCTTTCTATAGGGTACCAATTACACAGTTCCATAATTATAAAAAGGCTAATGAATACCTAAATTACCCTCATCAATAACTTGTTGATATAGACACACTAAATGTGTATTTCCTTTAACACTCCCCCTTGTGTCAAGTCAACAAGTAAAATGGTGCATGAGTAGTTACCTCAGTAAAAACCTTTGCCAAGTAACAAAACCCAATGGGAAAAATAAAACTTGGTCGAAGGGAAAAAGAGTACAACGCACTAATGATAACACCTCTCCCCCTGATACGTACATCTATCAAGAGAGCTCATAAAGTCTTCGCATACCTATACTCTTCACATGTTTCTCAAATATGGCTTGAGGTAGTGACTTGGTAAACATATCAGCCACATTTTCTTCGGAGGTCACTTGAGTAACTTCAATCTTGAGGAATATCTGTTGTTGCTGATAATAGAAAGACTTTGGTGATATATGCTTCGTGTTGTCACCTTTGATGTAGGCCAATTTCATCTGTTCAATGCAAGCCGCATTATCTTCATAAATACAAGTAGGTACTTCAATGGTAGATCCAGACCACTCGTCCCTCGAATATGTGTGATGATAGATCTTAACCATACACACTCACGAACTGCCTCATGTAGAGCAATGATCTCTAAATGATTCGCAGAGGTAGCTACAAGAGCTTGTTTGGTTGATCTCCAGGATATCGTTGTGTTCCCCATGGTAAATACATAACCAGTTTGAGAACATCCTTTATGTGTGTCTGAGAGATATCCAGCATCAGCATAGCCAACCAAAACATTATTAGGTGTTTCAGTGTAGGGTGTGACACTCTCGCCTTTGACATTTTCTTTAGGGGTTACAAATTCATCTGTGGCCCCTCTTGTCTTTCTATAAGGGAAGAACAAACCTATCAATGGTTCCTGTCAGATATCGAAATATGTTCTTGATACCATTCCAATGATGTTGCGTTGGTCCTGAGCTAAATCTTTCTAACAAGTTCATTGAGAATGAAATATCTGGTCGTGTGCATTGAGCTAAGTACAATAATGCGCCTATTGCACTTAGGTAAGGAATTTCAGCTCCCAATAGCTCTTCGTCATCTTCCTTTGGATGAAATGGATCTTTATTTACATCCATTTTCTGACCGATAATGGGAGTGCTAACAGGGTGCACTTTATCCATATTAAATCGCCTGAGCATCTTTTAGATATATGCAGACTGGTGGATTAGTATTCCACAAGCTCGGTGTTCTAGTTCGATGCCTAGACAAAATCGAGTTTTCCCAAGATCTTTCATCTCAAATTTGGATTTTAAATATCTAGAGGTTTCTCTTATTCATCAAGAGTACCTATTATGTTCATATCATCGACATACACAGCTACAATTGTGAATTCGGAACTTGTTTTCTTTATAAAAATGCAAGGGCATAGTTCATCGTTCTTATATACTTTCCCAAGCAAGTAGTCACTTAAACGATTATACCACATCCGTCCGGATAGTTTAATCCATAAAGTGATCGCTTCAATCTAATCGCAAACGCACTCTGTGGTTTAGAGTCACTTGACTTGAGTATTTAAAGGCCTTCAGGCACTTTCATATATATCTCTGAATCAAGATCCCCATAGAGATATGCTGTAACCACATCCATGAGCTGCATTTCCAATCCTTTGGATGCTACAAAGCTAATTAAATAGTGAAACTTAATAACGTCCATTACAGGAGAGTACGTCTCTTCGTAGTCAATTCAAGGGATTTGTGAGAAACCTTGTGCTACAAGACGAGCTTTGTATCTCAGGACTTCATTTTTCTCATTACGCTTTATGACAAAAGCCCATTTATTTCCTACAGGCTTTACACTTGGCGGGGTTAGCACTACTGAGCCAAATACCTGTCGTTTTGCCAGAGAATCAAGTTCTGCCTGGATTGCTTCTTTCCATTTAGGCCAATCTTCTCTTTGTTGACATTCAACAATAGAGCGTGGTTCGATATCATCATGCCCTGTGACTTCTTGAGCAACGGTTTATGTAAATACATCATCAATTTGCGTAGAAGATATTTCCATCAACTCATCGCATTTTCATAATCTATTAAGGTTTCTTTGTTCTCTGGAATCATATCAAACATCGGAGCGTCCTCCACTAATGACTCATGGACATAACTATAATCAGAGATAATCTCATGAAAGAGATTCTCTTCATTGATGATTAATGGATTAGGTTGTGCCGCACCTACCCTCTTTTTCCTTGGGTGGGTGTCGATCGAACTAGGTGGCCTCCCCCTTTTTCCTTTAGGGAGCCAAGGCCTCAACCACACCTCCACTGTGTGTGGTTGCAGCGTCTCTTTCTGTGGCGATGTGCCCCTTATGGGGGATTTCTAACCTTGCAGACACATTTGTAGCCGGTATATGTGATCTTGTCACTTAAGCGATATCAGCAAACACATCAGGCATCAAATCTACTATGTTCTAAAGATCGGTTATTCTTTTTACTTCACTTTCACATTGTGAAGTGAGGGGATCAAAATGAGATAGAGTGGAGACAGACCACAACAATTCCTGGCGTTCCCTTATAAAATCCTTTTTCTTATCTCCCCCTAATGGCGGGAAGACTGTCTCATCAAAGTGACAATCCGCAAATTGAGCGGTAAATAGATCGCATGTCAAGGGTTTTAAATAGCGGATAATTGTTGGAGATTCATATCCAACATAAATACCTAATCGTCTTTGAGGACCCATTTTTGTGCGCTATTGGGGCGCAAACGGCACATATACAGCACAACCAAATATCCGTAAATGAGAAATGTCAGGCTCATATCCAGTTACCAACTGGTACGCATAAAATGGTTGGCTAGTAGTGGGTCTAAAATGAATAAGTAGAGATGCAAGCAATATGGCATAACCCCATGCAGAAATAGGCATGTTGGTGCACATAACCAATGCCCGAGCCACCATTTTTAGTCTTTTGATGGTGGCTTCTATGAGACCATTTTGTATATGCACATAGGGTACGGGATGTTCTACATCAATCCCGATTGACATATAATAATCATCAAATGCTTTTGAGGTGAACTCTCCAGCGTTATCTAGCCTTATAGACTTGATAGGATGATCGGATTGGTGATCCCTTAAACATATAATTTATGCTAGGAGTTTTGCAGAGGTAGCATTTTTTGTGGACAATAGTGCGACATGGGACCAGCGTATCGAAGCATCTACCAGAACCATAAAATATCTAAATGGTCCGCATTCTGGATGAATAAGTCTACAAATATCACCTTGGATTCTTTGTAAGAATGGAATGTTTTGCTTTGTATCTATAGCATAGGAAGGTCCCGATCCTGTTTTTGCTAAAGAGCAGGCTTTGCAAAACGAGTGATGTGACTTTGAGATAGATATTGAGGCGGAGTGAGATGTAGGTAATGCATCTTGTGCTTCAGAAGTTATTAGCTGCACTTGTGCAGCAGTAGTACCGACATTAGGCAGTGCATCGCGTTTATATCCCACTTTATGAGTCACTCGAAAGAAAGGATGTCCGTGTGAGTTTTTCAAATTACGGATCATCATGTCACGACCAGGATGTCCAAGACGGTCATGCCAAAACTTGTATGAGTCAGTGTCACATAGCTCGTTATTGGTGACCGCATAAGATTCAGTAATCCATATAGTAGTGAGGTATAACCCACTAGATTGACTCCTTAGTTTCTCTAAGATGCGTTTTCTTCCACATGCATTAGAGGTAATATATATATATATATATATATATATATATATATATATATATATATATATATATATATATATATATATATATATATATATATATATATATATATATATATATATATATATATATATATATATATTCATTTCCATTCTCACATTGAGTTTCCAAGTGATAGCCATTGGCACGGATATCTTTAAAACTCAACAAGGTTCTATTTACTCTAGGTGCATATAGATCTTCTGTGACTGTTATCATTGTGCCATTAGGTATCAAGAATTTGGCAGTACCTCGCCCTTTGATTAATTGGGATGTCCCAATCATCGTAGTCATAGATGAGTTATAAGGAATTAATTCAATAAATAATTGTCTATTCCTTAAAATTATGTGAGTAGTCCCACTATCAGCTAAGCACTCTATTTCGCCGCGCGACATTCCTACAAGTAAAAGTGCTGATAGTGTCATGAAAAGAGTTAGAGGAATTTCTCTAATTCATTGGAGTGTTGTGGATGATATAGAATGATATACTTCTCATTCGAATATGTGGCTCTATGCGTAAGATGTATTTTTGCACACTTGTTGCTCTATTTGAACCAAGCACGTAGTTTTGTAAATAATAAAGTCGAATACATTCAATACATTAGAATAAAATTCAAAAGTATTAATAAGTCAATCAAATAAATGTCTTGTCTAAAATAAATCTAATTCAAAAAGTACCAAACTCCATATTCTCAATAAAATGAGGCAATCATGTCTTCACAAATATCTTGAAATATAAGTAAATAGATAAAGTAGACCACTCAAAATCAAGAACATCAAATGACTGAGCAAGGTTCGTATTGCCTTTGAAGTCTGCAATCGTGAGTTGACATCAGCGTTATGATCTCCATTTTCAACATAGTGAGTCTCTTGTTCTTTAGACTCTCTAAGTTTCTTGTAGATGGCTGCCACCTTATCACTTGCGCGATAGTTCTGGTACCAATGCCCATTGTCACCACATCTATAGCAAGGTTCATTCCAAACTCTCTCTCTCATTTTCTTTGAAGGGTTCTGGTGTGGTGCCTTGGTTTTATAACCACCAGGCCCAATGTTACCTTGGCCACTTTGGGCGTTACCACCATTTTTAGGCCATACATAAGAAGAGCCTCCACGACCCCTACCACGGCCCCCATGGCCCCTGCCTCATGGTGCATAATTACCACTATGAGGGGGATTAACACGTCCAGTACCCTTTGTTTTGGGGTTCTTTCCACTATTCGCTTGAACATAATTAGTCTCGGGAATTTTCGTTGCCCCTACAGGTCTAGCCTTATTGTTCAAGAGAACTTGATCATGTCTTTCAGCTACTTGCAACATATTAATCAACTTATTGAAAGTTGTAATTCTTTTGTTATCATACTCGAGCCTATAGTGGTTCTCTAGTATGAGTGCTGAAGTAGGAAAAGTGGATAGAGTTTTTTGTATCATATCGTCTTCCGTGATTTGATTTCCACAGAAGGTAAGACGTGCTATTAAGAGAAACATGTCCTTGTTGAAGTCAATAACCCTTTTATAGTCAAGTAAGCGGATTTCATTCCACTGAACGGTCAATTCTGGAAGCAAAGTGTCATGTATGTTTCCAAAATGACCCTTGAGGTCATCCCACAGTTCTTTGGGTGTCTTCAACTGAAGGTACTCCCAGCGTAAGCTTGGGTCAATATGACACCGCAAAAATATTAGGGCATTGGCTTTAATTTTATCATACGGTTCTTTGTCTGTTCGATCGGTGGATGGTATGATCGTGGATGTAAAATCCTTTCCCATAAAAGTAGTTTCCACATCAGAAACCCAACGGTGGTACTCAATTCCTTCTGAGTCCAATATTTCAGATTCAGGACGAGTTGGTTCAACCATCTGTAATAAAACAAGATTGGAGATATATGAATTACGTAATTGTAATGATTTACAATTTTATTTTATTTTATTTCTTCAAGAACATGAATTAGATTATAAGATCGTAGGCCAGATATCACGTTTTTTGATGCTTTGTGAAATTACTTTTATCGCATGACAAGTTTATATTATTTTGTATTACTCATGAATTTTTATTATCACAAGAATATGCACATAAATATTATTAAACAATCCTCTAGAGAATATTAATAAATAAAAAATATCGCAGTGTGATGCATTTCTTAAAATAGGAACAAAAGAGTTATTAAAAATAAATACAAATTCAAATATGATCTAGTAGTAGGTGCAGCAGAGCAGTCACATTAATCAATCATATATGCTACAACCTGGGTTTGAATCAGGCCAGGTTCTGTTTTGCCCTTTTTTTTCCATTAAGTAAAAGCAAAGAAACAAAATAATATTAAGATTACAAATTATACAAGAAATACAAGCAGCGCAATGTTCAAAGGTTGTGCATAAGAAACAATGGACCCAGAGGTCCCAGGTTCAATCCTAATGACCGCTCATCATTAACGTCAAATTAAATATTTATTTTTCCTCAACTTTCTCTACCAACTAGTAGTAGCGATAAGTAAGGGTCGATCCCACTAGGAGTGTGGTTTAGGTTGTGACAATTCATATTTTATTAAACAAATAGATGGGGTAGAAATTGTGAACTAATCTAAGAGAACAAAATAAGTAAGCAATAAAATAATTAACAAAAAATTCAATAATAATAAAGCTCTAGTTCTAGTTCAGTTTCTACCCTCGTTCCGCTCATCTAACCAATCACAATATCATAATCCATTTATCTTATGCGACTAAAAACCCTAAGTAGCAATAAGCTCTGCTACTCGGATTTGCCCTTACCGTTTACTCAACTAAAATAAGCTCTTTAATTGATTCTAATTATTGAATAACCTAGAATAAGCTCTCTAGATTCAACCCAACAACAGCATTAATAATCAGGCAAATAGATTAATCTAGGCAATAAACACATAAGCTCGGTTTATTCAACCTATGTTGTGTTGTCCCTAACGATTCGCAATCATTAGTTGCTTCAGAGAAATAGTAATTACGACAATTACACGGGAAGCAATCATATTTCTAGCAATAGATAACCAATCCCTAATCTAGGTGATCAAGCCAAATTAAGAATTAAGCAATTATAAATTGAAAATAGAACAACACAAGCAACCGCATATGAAGAACGAAAGACGACTTTGCATGAATTAATTAAAACATAGTTTCACGAGGGTTTCAACATCCCTAGAACTAGATAACACAATCACTCACTAATGGATTTCATAGAATAACAAAAAAATAAAGACATAAAACATAGTTCTAAGATAGGAAAGAGATGAGAAAGCTTATATCTTGAGTTTTTGGTCTTGGATCTTCAAGCTCTAGTTTATTGGGTGGTTTGGGATCCCCTATTCAAGCCTTAGAACACTATGATTGTGTTAATGTCCCATTTGGACAGATTTAGGACTAGTTTATATAGAATTTCTCTTTCTTGCCACGCAAGTTTCTTCCTAAAATAACTCAGTCGTGTCGGCGTCGATAGGGCGTCGACCGACGCGAGCCAGCCATAGGCATCGACGCGCATCACCCGCCTGCGTCGACCCGTATGTGCGTCGATTGATGCACCTCCAATCGTCACAACAGAGAGTCTCCATCGACATGGCGTCGATCGACGGAACCTGAGTCGACGCTACTGCAGATTCTCGTCGACTGAGCGTCGACCTGGCATCGACCGACACGCTCACAAAGCCACATATCGCGTCGACCGATGCAAGCCATCGACGCTGCCTCCTGATTCTCCAGTTTTCTCTCGTTGATTCGTTGATCCTCATCTCTCGACTTCCTTATTAAACACCCTTCACTTAATACAGCACCAAATACTGCAAAATAAGAGAGAATTATACAATCGGTGCTCGACTACTTATAATATCAAATATGCGAAAAATAAATATATATATAACAACTTAAAGCTCATAAAAATATAAGAATTAATCCCTTAACTATCGTGTAATTTCTCGCCTATCACCTGACAAAGTGCAAAAAAAAATTCTCAACAAAAGCAGTAAATTCACTATATATATATATATATATATATATATATATTCAAATTCACAGAACCCAAAAACCAATCCACAACTAATAAATTTCAAACTTGCAGTAAAATGCAGACAACAATTCCAAAATAAAATTTCACGTCATTAAAAAGTGATTAATGTAAAAGCACAATAAAGGCATATTAAATCAGGCACAATTGCGTATGCAGAATCTATGTATGGGGATACATCTATGAACAAATTTTATCAAGGAAAATACATACGAATATTTTATCAAGGCATCGCAAATAAATATTAGCAACGATTTCATATTTGTCAAATAATTAATAAGTGAGGATTGAAGGTACCTTGTAAAATAATTTGATTTGTCCGATTGTACCTTCAAAGATTCAAGAACAATCTCGTGCTGATAACGTATAAAAGTAAAAGCAGAAAAGAGAGGCGGAGAAAGATTAGGGTTCTCATTAATCTAAGGCCCCTTTATATAGGGTACCAATTACACAGTTCTGTAATTACAAAAAGGCTAATGAATACCTAAATTACCTCCATGAATAACTTGTTTATATAGACACACTAAATGTGTATTTCTTTTAACAATATTGTTCATCTATTTCATATATTCATTGTCCATTCTTGAGTTTTTATGGTTACATTCGAGTTCGAGGGTTTGGGATAAGATATGTGGAAAATATGAGTGAGATTTTGAGAGGGTGGGAAGAAAATACATGAGAGATGAAGTGGGATGAGATTTTTTTTATGTTTTAATTTTATATAATGTGAGGGTTAGTTTGATCATTTCATTTAGGGGCATTTTAGTCCAAGAAAAGTTGGAGCGTTTTCGTAACTTTCTGGTGTGCAAATAGTCGCTCCCTAAAAAATATTATAATTGTAAATTCTCCTATATTAAATGCACACGTCGAATTAGAAATGAAATTATATCATCTCGTAACTAATAATTATTGAAAGTAAAATTACTCCATCACATTTTATTATTATTTTATTCACACTGTTTCCTCTGGTCCTCTTAATAAATGATTACTGTTAGTTTTTGTACATATAAATATTAGGATATTGGTGATTAGTCATAGAGTGGGTAGATAATGTTATGTAACATTTAAACAAGTTTTGGTTTACTACTATTATTGAGTAAGAATAGTAATTTCAAATCAATTTCATAGTAAATAAAGATATTATTAAGTTTTTTCACCCTTAAAGGTTTTTTTATGGCTCTTTGCAATTGACAATATATGTTTTTAGATATTTGAGTTTGACCCAGCGTTTTCTAATATGACATCAATAAACCTATCACAAATTCAAGTTAACTTATTCTTTACTTATTTATATAATCAAATTAGACTTTGTGAGTAAGTTGTTAAGTTTCTGTTTGGATTTAGTGGTTCTTGATGCATCTATCCTTTTTGGGTTTTTTTTTTTAGAATATGAATATAATTAGGGCAAACTGTATCAATAAGCCCAGGGCCTAATAATGTCTAGGATTGACCTCGGGTCTGCTGCACAGTTATCCAATTAGACCTTTAGCATAATTATCAATTGTGTTGGTTTTACTTTGTGTATGATAAAGTAAGGAGGTGGGTTTCATGGTTCAACTAGACTTGAAATTTGAAGTACTTGATTTAATTAAGAATCATGTTAATTAAATGTAATTAAGAATTGTGTTATTACATTAAAGTCCACACTTTATGAATAATATCGTGTACAATTATGACTTTATCTTGAACCAAGTTTAATTCTAAGTAAATATTGCATCAAATTTAGTACCCCTCTTATTCAGAGTATCATTTGTTTTAGGAGCTTGAATAATTTTCAAAATAAAAACCGTTTTCTTAGGTGAGTTTTTGCCCATATTTTCTAACTTGCCCTTGATTATATGCATTCGTTATTGTAGATAATGAGGGATGAAAATGAAGATATAGTGATAAAGTGAGGGAGTAATCTACAATGTGAAAGAAAAAAGAGTGGAGTTAAAGGAAGAAGAGAGAGAGGGAGAGGGAGAGAATGAGGGAATATATTAATAGGGAGTATGTTGGGTATTATTTTTATTTCTTAATATGTGTGTTTGATCTGCGTGAAAATACTGAACACCAAGAATCGGATTGAATCACTCCGCATTCTCCTCTTGAACCGATAGACTTGCAATACATCACTAGGTCGTTTCTAGTGTAGACACTCCAATGCTCAAGTCACATGTACGTCGTATAAAGAGATAATATATGTATTGTATTTAAAGTGAGATTAGAGTCTCAAATGAGGGTCGCATTTAGATACTTATTCCCATGAAAGGGTTATCTTCTAATTGGTCCATCATCCCTTCAAATCTAAGGATAAATCTTATCCATATACGATTACATTTCATATTACTTGGTCCATCATCCCTTCAAATCTAGGATAAATCTTATCCATATACAATTACCTTTCATATTACCTTACACACAAAGGTTTAAAAGGCATTTATCCTAATGCCCAAGTCGGAATCATTCTAGACACCAGGAGTCTCAGTATGAAACCTTACCGACCTAGCTTAGATATACACCATGACATCGAACTCCAAGCAGCAATAAGTTGGAGGATGGCCTCTCATCTTGCCTTTAAAGTCGGTTCTAAAAGCAAGCCGAGCCAAACTAGTCTTAGATTAAAAAAAAGTGTAGGCTGTCATTTTCATATCAGTGTTGAATATCAAACAACCTATAATCCGAACACTAACATTTACTTACACCAAGTTTATGTGAAGCATTTATGTCCATTATGCCCCTAAATTGTTCTCAAATTTGTTAGTTCTATTTGACATCTATAATGTACTCCTTAGTTAATTTATATTTCAATTATTAATTTTTTATAATAATTAAATAATAATATTTCCACTATGTAGTTTTCTTTTTTTTAATTCACAGTGGCAAAATTTTGCTTATCAAATAATTTACTAATTTTTCCAATATAGAGGTGTTTTCTTTTTGTTTCTTTTCAAATATCTTTTGATCCATTATATAGGGGTTCTATATAGTATATAACATCATTTCACGTTTCGTATCCCTTGCACTAGCTATTACTCCACTTATATAAGCACGCAATTAGAACATACTTTTATCTCTAAATGCCGTTGGAGATAATTTTAAAAGAAAAATCTTACAAGAATAATTCGGGAGAAGACTTAATAATTTTATTCGTTGAAAACTGATTACAAATGAAGACCCTGGACTCAATTTATATTTCTATTTCCAAACTCTGACTCTTTGACTGCGTCAATCCCTCTCCCTTAGAAGAAACTCATCCTCGAGTTTAGCATCAACCTCATCCTTATCTTAACCATGATACTCATAAAGATCTGAGACATTAAATGTTGAACCAATACCCATATGCCTAGGTAAATCAACTTGATAAGCATTATCTCCAATTTTCTTGATAATCTTGTATAGGCCAGTCTTTTTCTAGCTTAACTTGGAATAGGTCTTGATCGGGAATCATTCTTTTTATATCTCCTTTGAAAATCTTAGCTCGCCTCTTCATGTCTACATTCTTTTGTATCTCGCATTTGATTAATTAATTTCCACCCTGATCTCTTCATGTAACTTCTACATTTTTTGAGCTATTTATTACCCTTCACATGATTTTTCTTCAATCGTTCCATAGGAATAAAATCACAAAAATGTATGGGGTGTTTCCCATAAACAATCTCAAAATGACCCATTCGAGTAGTTCGATTTTTGTAGTATTTATAGTTCAGCTTATGTTATCACCGCTTCCCACTGTTTAGATTATCTCCTACTAAGCATCAAGCAGATTTCCCAAACTTCAGTTTGTCCGTCCATTTGAGGATAATGAGAAGTGTTGTATTGAAGCTTAGTGCAAACTTCTTCCACAACGTCCTCCGAAAATGAGAAAGAAACTTGGAATCCGGATCTGACGTTGTTGATTTCGGAATCCCATTCAAGCATACAACCTCTCGAAAATAAAAGATTGGTGATGTTTGAGGCATCCATAGTATTTTTGCAACTCATAAAATGAGCCATCTTTGAAAATTGATCCACAACCACGAAGATATAATCTATACCACGCTGACTTCTTGGTAATCCTACCACAAAATCCATACTTATAACTTCCAAAACGGCTGGTAGAACTGGTAATGGGGAATACAAACCAGAATTTTGCACCTTCCCCTTTGATTCTTGGCACACGTGACACCTTTTAAAGAATTTGTACACATCCCTTCTCATTTTAGGCTAAAAGAACTTTTTTCAAACATCGCATATGTCTTATCTTGTTCGAAATGTCTAGTTATGCATACGTCATGCATATCTTGAAAGATTCCTGCCCATAAGGAGCAACCTGGTACACAAAGTCAATTTCCCTTAATAAAAAAATCGTTAAGCATCAAGTAATATCCTTGTTGCCTATTATTAATATCCTTCTAGATGGGGCCAAAGAAAGAATCAGTAGATTACATCTCTTTGAAAGATTTCAACCCTTCAATTAGAGAACTCATTCGTGTTAATAACAATGTCCTCCGACTTAGTGTGTCTGCTACATTATTGCTAACTCCGGATTTATTCTGGATTACAAAAGTAAATTATTATAGGAACTCAACCGAGCGTGCATGCCATTTGTTCAATTTCTTTTGGCCGTTGGTATTCTTCAATGCCTCATGGTTCGAATACAACACAGACTCTCATTGCACCAAATAATGTTGGCAATGCTTAAGAGCCTGAATAATAGCATAGAACTCCTGGTCATAAGTGTTGTATCTTCTCCTTGTATCGTTCAGTTCCTCATTGTAAAATGAAACAGGTCTTCCTTCTTGGCTAATTACCGCTCTTATCCCAATTTCATACACATCGCACTCCAGTTCAAACATTTTTTCAAAGTCTGGCAGAGCTAAACAGTGGCTGAAATCATCTTTTATTCAATCTGTTAGAAACTATTTTCAGCATCATTCGATCGCTCAAATCTGCCCTTCTTCAACAATTAGTTACTAGGGCAATTATGCTGCTGAAGTTCTTGATAAAATGCCTGTAAAATGAAGCCAATCTATAGAAACTTCAAACTTCACCGATGGTAGTAGGTGTAGGCCAATTTATCATGGCTTCAGCCCTGGATCCCCTCGGAACTAACAATATATCCAAAAAATAGCAAGGAATTCGTCATGAATACATATTTCTTCAAGTTATCGCAAGGCTTCTCTTTCCAAAGTACATTAAGAACCTCCTTCAAATATGATAATTCAGCTCTTTTATCCTCACTGTAGATTAATATGTCATCGAAATAAATGACAACAAATCTTTCAATGAATGGTTTAACACTTGATTCATCAAATACCTATTTTTGAAGCTCTTCGTGCTTTATTGGACTCATCCGATAATGTGGCAGATTTGGTAAACTTGCTCTAGGTACAAGATCAATGTGATGTTGGATAGTTTGATTAGGTAGTAATCCAACTAGTACTTCTGATGGAAAGTAATCTTTGAGAAGACCGCAAACTTCGCTAGGAATCACTAGTTTCTCACATTTTATTTCTTTTGCCAAACTTCTTTAGCCAGGGATTCCCACAAGCTTAGAAAAGAATTCTCTTTCACAACTGTAGTTTGTTCTTCCTCATTCATTAAAGAAAGTACCACTTTAGATCTATTTTTGTAAAATGCAAAAACATTCTACTTTCTATGGTGGATGTTTTATTATCGAACTCTCATGGTCTAATAAGTAATAGACAACATTTCTCCACCACGTCACACAGAATTTGATCCGAGTATGATTTTCTGATAGGAAAAATGAACACGACATTGATGTGTCACCTTGAATTATCCTCCTTTCTTCAACCATGTTGTTCGATAGGGTTTTAGATGAGGCTGAACCCTAAGATTCAACTTTGACATCATCTCTTGAAAAACATGATTCTCACAGCTTCCGCCATCGATAATGAGATTGCAAAGCCACCCATGGGTGGTACATTTTGTTTTGAAGATATTATTACATCTCCAATCACATGTAGCCTCCTTGGGTGATAACATGGTACGTCAAACAACAAGATTAGGGAGATTCTGATCTTCATATGTGACTTCATTTCCTGCGAAGTCCATCAAGTTTTCTTCATCCTCATTATTTTGAGATATTTTCTCACCATGGCTAGGGTCATCTCCTTCTTCATTGTCCAATAAAGTATTATTCCACTTCCTGCATTTTGTAAACTTGTGGCCCTCTATTTCGCATTTACAACATTTATTTGCCCCTCCAATGAATTGAGATGGTGGGTTGTTTCTACCAACATTATTTGTTTTGCCTCGTCATCTACCTCTCTATTGTCCTCGCACTTGAGTATTATTAGTCCAATCAAGATTATGTATGCGATCTTTGGGTGTACAGTACTTTAGGCCGCTACTACTGCCGTGATTCTACTCAATGTTAAAATTGGCATGCTCTCTGCCCATTGAAGTATAACAGCCAATAGGCTGTTTTTGTTGACTTTCAACCTTTATTGCAAGTTGGACTGTGTTGGATAAATTCCATCACGGCTGCAACTCCACTAAATTCCGTTTGGTTGGCCTTAAGCCCATAAAATAACGATGTATCACTTGTACTTCATTTCACGGAGCTGGACATGAATCTTTATCTTGTAAAATTTCATCGTATATTCCCGAGCAGTGCATGCTACTTGTTGAAGAGATTGATATTGTTGAAAAAGTATTCCTTCATAATTTAATAGAAGGGATCGACTTCGAATCATCCTTCACATATTCGCCCAAGTTTGAGTCTTTTCTTTTCCAGATTGAATTCTCGTCATTTGAACTTGTTGCCACCACGAAGCAGCGTAGCCCTTCAATCTTATTGCCACAAACTTTACCTTCTTGTTTTTTGGGTAGTCGAGAAACTCAAAATTTCTTATTACTTCACTCAACCGATCTAGTACTTCTTCTGGTTGTTCATCTCCACTAAGTTCAGGTATGTCGAACCTGGTTCTAAATTTTTTATAATTCCTTTGACTGAACCTTCATTGTCTTGCCATATGAATTGCATCTGTCTCCTCATCATTGGATGAATCTGAATGTGGACTGTCACGAGGCAAATTTCGTACATTGCCATGCTGATTATAAATTGGTCCTTGCCTCTACTCCAAGTTAAGCGGATGACAAACACCTAATATATCGTTTTGTTCTAAAATAGTGCACAACTGTGTTATTTGTTGTTGAAAATTCTGAAACTCCTCCTTGCTAACTCCCTAGACATCACCTTGTTTGCCTTTGCTAGTCATGTCGTATTATGGAGAGTAACCGGACCTAGCAAGGTTTAACCTTGGCTCTAATACCACTTGAAGAAAACTAATTCCCAAAAACTGGAAATAAGTGATTAAACTACTCCAAACACCGTTGGAGCCAATTTAAAGGAAAATTCTGAAAAACCTTAGATGAATAATTCTGGAGAAGACTTGATAATTGATTTGTTGAAGACCGATTACAAATGAAGACCCCGGACTCAATTTATATTACTTGCTGCATTAAATATATTTTATAACTCTTAAGTAGTCAAAGTAACCCTAATACTAACAAGAATTTCAACTACCCCAAGAACTTTGACTAGAGTATTTTATTTCCCCGTATTCAGTTAATTTCTTAGACTTGGGTTTCTATTTCCAAATCTGACTATTTGATTGCATCATCTTTATCTGATTGACCACGTCAGTTTTTAAATATGACTTTTCTTGCCAACCACTTTGAAACCCTTGAGGAATTGATGAGGTCAGTTGTCTAATGTTATAATTAGCCAAATAAGACTAATTACATATACAGCGGATTATTCCATATTAATATATTCTATCATCTCATATTAATTTGTCTTTATGTAAAATCGAGTTCAAATGAGTTTAACTGAAATTGGGTTTGAAAGATTTAAACAAGCTAATTTAGATTATTTAAGTAACGACAAAAAATATGTTAATAATCTGAAGAGTAAGTATATTCATAAATGGAAGAAACCTAATTAGGAAGTTGAACTAACTTCATCTCCTACCCAACAACCATGCAATAATTTTTTGATACTTTTCCACATCCACTCTACGTAAACCACAATACCCATACTCCATCCAACATTCATCACTCATAAAGTGCACACTCCAATCAAAGAGAACTTGTTCTTAGACACCTCACACCTCAAGCAATGAGATTTCACAACCACATTTCCTTTTTCATATTACTTCTCATTACTTTGTCATCAATAATCGTAACACAAATCAAGCAGAGGCAAGCCACCTCCTTGATTCGGCGTTGCCTAAGGTTCCCAAGCCTAAAATTCTTGCTTTACCAAGGTCTAAGCTACCAACACTGCCAAAACCGGAGTTGCCAACATTGCCCAAATTTGAGCTACCATCATTACCAAAACCCGAGTTACCAACATTGCCTAAGCTTAAGATTCCAACCTTTCCTAAAACCGAGCACCAAATCTGCCCAATCCAGAGACGCCAAATCTAGAAAAGGCTAAGCTGACACCACTGCCAAAGCCCGACTTGCCAAAATTACCAAAATCAAAGCTGCCAAAACCTGAATTCCCCACACCGCCAAAGCCTGGTTCACCAACACCTGAGCTACCAACATTACCAAAGCATGAGCTTCTAACTTTTCCAAAATAAAAGTTGCCAAAATTAGAGATACCAAAATTGGAAAAGGCTGAGTTGCCACCATTTCCAAAACCTGAAATCCCAACATTACCCAAACCCGGGCTCCTAACACTACCAAAACTCAATCTAGGAGAATTACCAAAACCTAAGCTTCCAACATTGCTAAAACCTGAATTGCCTAAGCCTAAATTACCAAGACTCGAGCTCCCTACATTGCCAAAACCTGAGCTGCCAACATTGCCAAAGCCAGAGCAACCCAGATCGGAAAAAGTTGAGCTTCTACCATTGCCAAAATCTGAAATCACAACATTGTCCAAACCCGAGCTTCCGAAATTGTCAAACTTGAATTCCTTGCATTGCCAAAGCATGAGTTACCAACTCTCCCAAAGCTAGAAGTACCCATGTTGCCCAAGCTCCCAAAGTTTCAAGAATTGCCCAAGCCCACATTGCCAGAAAGAGCTAAATCTCCTTAGTCATTTGAGCACCAAGAATAGAGCAAGAATATTCGATGGAGCTAGATATGATTCCATATGACCTTGTTCTATAATGATCAATCATATAATTGTCATAGTTGTTTCCTTATCTTGTTTGTAGTTTGTGGTGTATTCAACAATTTCATGCAAGTGTTCTGTAGTTTGTAATTCTACGTTATTGTTAGTATAAATATTTCATGATTATTTGAGGCTTGACTGATATATCACTTCAAGAAATACACACTAAAACACGTCGATATTTAATATTTTTCAAGAAAACTAACTACTGTTAACATCCCTTCTTCAAAGTGGGATTCTTTAACATCAGTGGAAAATTCATGTCGTCATAGAAGACAATGGTTCCTTGGCAATGGAAAAAGTCTTTTCGAGAGATAAAAATGATTCATAATCGTTGTTTCATATTAAGTAGGTTAAATATCAACTTTTGCCTTCGAGTTGACGTCTTTTCGCACAAAACTGTGTATGCAATGTAAAACTAAAGTTTAAAATTAAGGTCTTTTTTAAACCTAATATTTTCCATTGTCTGTTGAATTGAAAATTCAATTTAGATCTAAACTAAAAGCAATGTTAATTGTACACAAAACCAATGTCTATACAAAATAAAATCGAGGTCATTTTTTTTCGATTCCAATACCAACACCCAATTTTGTTCCTTTGTTTTTTACAAGGAATACACAAAGTTGTACTTAAAGTAACCATTTCTCCATATCAAAAATTACGATCCAGTCCTTTCATCGTCACAAATATTACATAAGCATATGCATTAAATCAACCAAAATGACAAATTTAATAATTAAGAAAAACAAGCATGAGCTCATTTTTTGTCCAATTAGAAAAACAACAAAGATTATCAAACGTAAGGGAAAAAGAATTTTTATGTGTTATTATTCATCAGGTGAGTGGTTGTACATATATGTGTGTGTGAGTACACAAACACTTAGCTTCTACACACTAATGTAAGCTTCTACACACTAACAATCTTTAACAAAAAAGTTATTATTAGCTAATTAACTTTCACTTGACTAACTCAGGTTCGATTATACTAACTGTACAGGACTTAAAGTTCTGTAATTTAAGAATCTAAGTTTGTTGTGCATAATACCAAAGTTGGAGCTGGAGTTAGGTTTTGTAAAGATGTCAGCCACTTGATCAATAGTTGGAACATGCCTGATGTCAACTTGCTTTTGATGGACTCTCTCTAACAAAGTATAAGTCAAGTTCAATATGTTTTGTCCGCATATGAAGAATAGGACTTGTAGCTAGATGAATTGTGCTTAAGTTGTCACGTCAAATGACTGTCGTTCTTGAGTTTCAATTATGTGATTAGACCTCTTGCCCAACTTATTCCAGCAATAAGATTAGCAACACTTTTGTATTCTACCTCTGTAGAGGACCTAGAAATTATGTGTTGTTTGTTGGACCTTCAAGAGATAAGGTTTGTGCCAAGATAGAGGCACTATGGTCAGAGGTGGACCTCATACCATCAACATCAGATGCCCAATCCGCATCAGAATAGACTGTGAGAGACAATGTGGTGGGAGAATATCTGACAAAATGGAGGCCATATTCAGTTGTACCACTTAAGTATTTGAGAATGCGTTTTACATCCTTCCAATGAGAGATTTGTGAATTTTGCATTAATTGACACACTTTGTTAATTGCAAAGGCAATTTCAGGACTGGTAATAGTAAAATATTGGTGGGCACCTAAATGCTTCTGTATTTGTGAACATTGACATCATTAGCTGAGGTATCACTAAAGGCTAAAGACTTGAGATTTGATGTTGTTGAGGAATTTATTCTTGGGAATAATTCCTTATTTTGGTATTTGCCTTTCTTGGGCACAAAATAAGTTAGGAAACTAGATTTAGGAATATATTGTGTTTTCTAGTTTATGTACAAGACTTTAATTATTCCTAGATTGTGATTAGGATTTGTTTTTAGGTATTTACCAAGTTTAGGACTTTAGGACTCTTCTATTTAAGACAAGACAAAGCCAAGAGAAGAGGACACCTTCAATATTCTTACATTCACAATCTTTCGAGTTTATCGACGGGATTTTTGGAAGGAAGAAAGAGACCGAGACGCACGACGCACGGCAAAGCAAGGAAGGAAGAACACGACGTACTACTTGGAGCCAACGATCGTGATAAACAAGATCTTTGAAGTTGCGTAACCAACGGAGAAGATCTTGCCATTCCGGCAACAAGTATTTAGTATCAAGTTTCTTGATATTTAGTTTTCATATATTACTTTTTTAGGAATATATTGTGTTTCCTAGTTTATGTACAAGACTTTAATTATTCCTAGATTGTGATTAGGATTTGTTTTTAGGTATTTACCAAGTTTAGGACTTTAGGACTCTTCTATTTAAGACAAGACAAAGCCAAGAGAAGAGGACACCTTCAATATTCTTACATTCACAATCTTTCGAG
>BMAC01001270.1:155834-170137 GCA_014905375.1 Phtheirospermum japonicum | reverse complement strand
ATATATTGTGTATTGAACGTGAATCGAAAGTAAAAAGAACACTTTTTATCGACGGGATTTTTGGAAGGAAGAAAAGAGACCGAGACCGGCACGACGCACGGCAAAGCAAGATAATTGTGTATTGAACGTGAATCGAAAGTAATATAGTTTACGGGTTTGTACACCCAAGTTCACAAGTATTTACTTGTGAACTGATTTTGTTTAATTGTATTCTTATTTTTATTTTCCGCTGCACATTTATATTCTGCTCTGGTCGATGTTGATAAACTGATGTTGGTAACATTGATTAACAACATCGTAAATCTGGTCCTTATTTTTAAAACCATAGACCTTCTGTTTTTACAGATGTCATAGGAGCATGAACCCCTTTTGCAGTGGCTTTATGTAATTCTCAGAGCAAGTCCCTGATATACTTCGATTGTGAAAGATGCAGGTTGGAGCTAGTATTCCTGGCTTGAGTTCCATGAAAGTAATTCAAATCTCCAAGATCCTTGAGAGTAAAGATGGAGTTAAGTTGGTGAGTAAGGGTAATGATGGCATGATTATTGATGCCAATAATGGTGAATTGTGAACAAAGAGAGGATGATCAGATCTTGTAAATGTAAAGCTAAGAGTGCAAAGTGTGTGTTTTAACTTCTCAAACCATTTTCTGAGAGCCTAATGGAGCCCATGGAGAGATTTATTGAGTCTGTAGACAAAATTAAGGTTTTGAGGATCAACAAAGCCATACGATTGCTCTATATACACCTCTTCACTTAAGTTGCCATTCAAAAAAACATTATTCACATCAAGTTGTTTGATGGTCCACCATATGATGAGGAAATAATTAAGCACAATTCCTATAGTTGTTAGTTTAACTACAAGGCTGAATGTTTCTCCAAAGTTAACCCCAACAACCTGATGAAAACCTTTATCAATCAGTCTTGCTTTGTGTTTATTGAGTGTGCCATCTGTGTTTTCCTTAACCCTAAATACTCATTTGAAGCCAATGCATTTCCTATATGGAGGTAAATGGTACTATAGCCCAAGTGTTATTTCTGATTAAAGCCAAATACTCCTCATTCATTGACTGTTTCCACTTTTCATCCTCAATAGCAGTAACTGGACTTGTAGGTGCTATTTCTAGATGTAGTGATCATGGAGTGATGTGGAGGAGGATTAGGGGGACCAGGTAGAGTAGATTGAGTCTGAGTTGTGGTAGGCTGAGATTCAGGTGTAGTAGGTGATGGAGTGGGTGTATGATCAGGAGATAAGGAAGATGATGAAGTAGGAACATGTATAAGAGTGGTGAGGATGGGAATGGGAGGTATTTTTGGTGGTGGTGGTGATGAGATACTTGTCACTGTAGGTATGTGAGTAACAATAATTGGAAAAGTATATTCATCAAAGATGACATCCCTAAAGATATAAATTCTGCTAGAGGAACTAAGACACTTATATCCTTTCTGATTAAGACTGTATACAATGAATGTGCAGGGCGATGATCTATACGTAAACTTGTGATTGTTACATGGTTTTATGACTAGGATAACATAAACAGCCAAAGGTTCTGAGGTGTGAGTACTCAAGGAGTGTGTTGAATAATACCTGAAATGGAGATTTGTGATATAGGACTACAAAGGGTAGTATGTTGATCAGAAGTTTTGAAAGCCTCATCCCGGTATTTAGGAGGAAGAGCAGCCTGTTGTCACGGGCATAGAATTTTCAACGTGATTCCAAAGGCCCTCCCTAGAGGCTCAGCCTTCTCACGGGACAATGTACTGGTTTCGCCCTACCTTGGGCTCCTCAGGAGAACAACTCTAGTTCCCAACTAGGTTTAGGTAGGGTTGGCATAATCCCCTCTTCACCGTTAATTCCATGAATAGGGACAAGCTCCCCGCATTTAACTAGGTCGGCCTGCCTGAACTCAAAAGGGGATATGAGCATACATCCACCATAACCATCTGGAGACATTCATACCACAATCCACCAGCAATTGTCCATCTCACGATACCCTTTCATGCGGGGTGTGACATTCTCCCCCACCAAACACGGTGTATGCCCTCGTACACGACTACTCGCTCGAGGTGTCCAACTCTTGCAGACCCACGCCGCTCGTGAGCCCCTTGCACTAGGTGCCCTCACACTACTACACGCTTGGAGGGCCAAGGGAGGTTTCCCAAGGACCGCCCGACAAGCTTGCTCCCCGAGTGCCATGCGCAATCTCGACACCAACCCTCTTGTGTGAGCGTAGCACGATACGAGACAGGTTCCGGAACAGCTCAAATACCACTCTATCACTGGCATAGAATTCTCAACGTGATTCCAGAAGCCCGCGCGGCGCCTATATCCAGAGGCTCAGCCTTCTCACTGGGACAATGAAATGTTTTCGCCCTGCTTGGGCTCCTCAGGGGAACAGCTTCAGTTACTAGGTTTGGGTAGGGTTGGCCTATTCTTTCTTCACCGTCAATTATATGAATAGCAACAAGCTCTCCGTATTTAACCGGGTCGGCCTGCCTGAACTCGGAAGGGGATATGAGCATACCTCCATCATAATCATCTGGAGCCATTTATACCACAATCCACCAGCAATTGTATGTCTCGCGATGCCCCTTTCACGCGGCACGTGACATTATGCTACAAGGTAAGACCATTTTCTACTCTATGTTGATGTTTGCTCTCTACCAGAGACCCTTTTACTCATAAGTATGAGGGCATGTAACTCTGTGAATAACACCATGCTCAGTGAGTAGTTGTGTGAAAGCCCTAAGTTCACCTTGCCAGTTTGTTTGCAACATTTTTAAAGAACAACTGGGTTGGTTTTCTACTTGAGTTTTTAAAATTGTGAAAGTCGTAAGTGCCTCTGGTTTTTGTGAGCAGAAAGACCCAAGTGTATCTAGAGAAGTTATTCACAAAACTGATATAATATCTATAGCCTCTTAATGAGTTGACAGTTGTTGTACCCCAAAGGTTTGAGTGAACCAATTGCAGAGGAACAATATATTTCAAGAGTGAGTTAGGAAATGGTAGTTTATGCAATTTTTCAAGTTAACTGGCTTTACAAACTATAGAATAGATTTTATTACGTTTGGACACATTAGACTATCTCCAAACGTGGGTCTCAAACTCATAACTTTAGGTATAAGACGTAAAACATACATCCAAATGTGGGTCTTAGAGCATTTTCAATGCAACAATGTTAAAAGTGCAAAAATTGACACATGGCATAAAAATGATTGTGACGCATTATATGCTCAACATTGTCAAGAGCAATGTCAAGTTCTAGACATTACTCTTGACAATGTCTACAATTAATTTTAAATATATCATTCAATCATGTTATTTCTCTCTTTTTTTAATATATAAATTATCTCATATTTAACATTAACATTGATGCATTAAAAAACTTTTTTTATAAAATATCATTTGTTAAATAAATTTAATTAAATCTATTTTATTGAAAATACTCTTATACTCAAATATAATTTAATACCACCCTCAAAAGGTCTCCAATTTCAAACTAATATACAAAAAGTCTCAAAAAAATTCGAGACCCAAGCTTTAAAATTGTTTATTGAGGTCTCCAATTTCAAACTAATATACAAAAAGTCTCAAAAAAACTCGAGACCCAAGCTTTAAAATTGTTTAATTTAATATTATGGAACCCACCTAAAAAGTAAAGGCACCCAGATGGGGACAAGCCCTGCCAAATGAAAAAGTGTCACGTCTTTACATCAAATGTGTTAGGGAAAGGGCCACAGTCAAGCGCGTGAGATTAGCCACAATATGGGGTCATGCGGTATGTCCACATACATGACTTATTGTCATTTTATCACACCGTTGAGATCTAATGGATTAAATCCATTCCATAAAGGGTTACACATATTGTTCCATGCGTCAGTCTGCACCCGATTATTCCCTTAGACGGTCCAGATTAATACGATTTTCAATTTTAAAAGGGCCTTATTTATTCTTATTTTGATTTTCTCTTTTTTGGGTACTATTAAAATTTGACTTTGATTGTCCAGATTTTTTGTACAATTTTAATTATTAAAAAAGATCTGACGATCCAAAAAAGAAATTGATCAAAACGTTCGTAAAAAATGAATAATTGTGTATTTATAATACAAAAAAATTAAAATTAAAATACAAAATTTTAACATTAAATTATTTTCAGCAAAAGTTAAATTTAGGGTCTTATAATTATAAGACCCACGCTTGGAGTTGAAGAAAAAAAATTAAAACCCTGAAATATTAAAAAAATAATATTTTGGAGTCTCAAAAATTTGATTATGACATCCACTTTTGGAGATGGTCTTGCAGAGTTTAAGTTGGTTTACAACGAAATCACTAGGATGACAAAGTGTTTGAGTGTCATACATCAAAAGGAAGCAACAGTAAAGCGATCAAAGAAGAAGAGATAATATGAGAAGCACGAACAATTGGAGGTTGAGACTCTCACATAGAGGCCATCCTTAAGATGTCAAATTCTTGACAACACAAGAAGTAGGATAGACTTCATACATAATTTGAAGAACATGAAGTATATGTTTGAAATGTAGGGTTTGAGTAAGATTAAGTGATGTATTTAACACAGTAGAGCCAATGTTAGAGATGGAAAGGCCCTCACCATTACCAATGTGAACATGAGCATTGCCATGATAAGGTGAATGGTGCATCAAATTGAAGTGAGGTGATTTGTTCAGGTCTTTGGAATGATTGATCAAAACTATATTATCACTGTAAAATTAGAAGGTCTATGATTTTAAAAATAAGGATAAGATTTACGATGTTGTTAATCAATGTTAACAACACCAGTTAACAACATCGACTAAAATAACGTAAAGTTATGCAGCGGAAATTTAAAATAGAGAACACGATTAAACAAATTCAGTTCACAAGTAAATACTTGTGAACTTGGGTGTACAAACCCGAAAACTATATTACTTTCACTTCACGTTCAATACACAATATAAAGTAATATATGAAAACTAAATATCAAGAAACTTGATACTAAATACTTGTTGYCGGAATAGCAAGATCTTYTTCGTTGGTCACGCAACTTCAAAGATCTTGTTTATCACGATCGTTGGCTCCAAGTAACTCTATCGTGTTCTTCTTCTTTTGTGCGTCTTCCTTGCGTCGTGCGTGTGTCCTTCTCCTCAAGAAATCCGTGCGTAAAACTCTAAGTAAAAAACTGTGAATCAAGTGTAGGAATACTTGTGTTTTAAATAGACAACTAAGAATCCTAAATTTGGTAAAATCCTAAAAACAAATCCTAAACGCAATCTATGAATAATTAAAGTCTTGTTCATAAACTAGGAAACATAAAATTATCCTAAATCTAGTTCCCTAATTTATTTTGTGCCCAAGAAAGGCAAATAACAAAATAGGAATTATTTCCAAAAATAAATTTCTCAACAATCACTACAGGGAGGGCAAGGTGATTGAATCAACCACAAAGATGACAGTGTGGCTTATTTGAGTAGAAAGATCTTCGACCACCACCACGAGAGCCATTACCACTAAATTTAGAATTTCCAGATTATGCTCAAGTAGCAAAGTAATTAGCAGAACCTACCTGCATAATTTGGGTTAGAATTGCAACATTCGGGTGATAGTTGTATCTAAAGATTGAGCCTATTTCTTAATTCGAGCTTCCTAAGCACAGAGAAGACCTTAATATCTGCAACAGTATGTTGTGACAAAGAGAGTGAAAGCATCATATTTGGCTGGCATTCCATCAAAAATCGCATCGATGTGTTCTTTGTCGGACAAAGAAGACCCAACATACTCATTGATTGTAATGAACCTTTCTACAATTGAACGTGACTTGCACAGTGAAATCGGTTTCAAGTGTTGACCAAACCTGCGTAGTGTATCACAACAGGCAAGACGAGTGAGAAGATCATCATTGACCAACGCTAGGATCCATGAAAAAAATTAATTGATCCTGATGTTCCCAATCAACATACGCCACATTAATTAATTGTGACACACTTTATGCAACAGTGGTAGACGATGAAGACGAAGACAAAAAAATTTGTAATTTGTGACCAGGCTGCTTGCGCCAAATGAGAAAATTATCACCAAATATCTTGGACATGATTAGATAAGAGAATGTAACCGGAGAAAAATGAGTCCAAGAACTGGAGCTTGAATTTGTCATAGCAGAGTTTTTAACAAAGCCAAAAAAGGGATCGCCGAGGTAATCTGAAACCATGTTAAACGTACAGTAGCAAGAGAAAAAGAATTTTTGTGTGTTATAATTAATCAGGTGAGCGTGAGTGGTTGTACATGTGTATATATATACACACACTTCGCTTCTACACAATAACAAACCCTACCAAAATAGTTGATTATTCCAACTAACAATGGTTCGATTTTACTAATTATGCAAGATATCTCATCTAACATACTCAGATGCACATATTAAACTCCTCAATTTTCAAAACGCCACAGTGATTCTTAACGAATTGGAATATCAATATTGCTACGCAACAACAAAAACATCACTAATTGAGATTCAATATTCTATAGAATACCAAGCTCTAGCAAATCAATAAAGATACCTACCAAGAACAGATTTCACCAAGGGTATTTATATATATTATATATATACACACACACGCATCTACCAGAAATATCATTGGAGTTACCTTCCACTTATTATTTCTTAATAGAACGTGGATGATGGAACGCCAAAGACAACTAAGAAATATATTTGACCTTATTAATCCAAATGATCACTCAAACATATATCTCTTCCTTTTTCAAACGTAAAAAATTACAGTAATATTATCTCCATGAAGTACAATAAACATGACCAGCGAAATTTTGAATTTTTCGACATAACTTTGATCACCAAAGTTACTCTTAGATGGCCTGATCTCAACAGTCTTAGAAAAGAAGCTCAAGAAAACAAGCTCTAAAATTTCTTAACCAATCAATAATGAAATTGAATCAAAACCTGAAACTCAAACTCAGACACAAAAAATCCCTTACCTCCTCCACACATCAATAAAAGAAGAGGTATGAATAGTACCTTCTTTCATGTTATGCAATAATGAAAAATTGATGCTTCAAAAGGGCAACCTGGACAACATAAGATTCACAAATAAGGATTTTTTAAAACAAAAGATATATCTAATATACATTATTTGTATTAACCAACTGTACAAGCTAATACAATTTTGCATGCAAGACTGGCAATTCACTCATGATATTATGAGATCATCATGGAATCAGCTACATTGTGGTGAAAAATTGTGCACGGGTATCTTGATTTACTGGTCATCTTTCATCTCCAGACATGATGTTCTCCGACTCTATTCTTCTTTTTCTTTGGAGTTATAATTACTTGATGTAAACCATTTCTTACATAACAATCAATCAGTATGCACCACCAGATTTCTACTTCACCAATCACTAGCCAGTATACCTAGGAGTGAGCAAATAGTCGGTTCGGTTCAAAACAACCAAATCGCAAGAAACCGAAAACCTATTTTTCATGAAAATGATCAATGAAACGAACCACATACGCTTAAAAAACTGAACCAAACCACATTTACTGGTGCGGTTTGGTGGGGTTTGGTATTTAAATGGGAAAAATAGTATATGCCACATGTATTAATGTAATTTAATGAAAAAGTGTCATATTTCGAACCCATTGGTGGTATTTAAGATTTAAAGGAAGGGAATACAATAGAAATGCACAAATTTGGTTCGGTTCGGTCCAAACCGAGATTTTGCATATCAAAACCGGACTGGACCGAAAAAATCGAAAATTATACTTCTAAGAACGCACCACACCGTTTGAATCGATTAGGCTCGGTTTTTCGGTTCTGGTTCAGTTTTGCTCACCCCAATGTATACCTCAATTAGTTTATATTTCATCAAGATATTCTTCTTTTATACCTCAATTAGTTTATATTTATTCATAAAGATATCCATCTTTTCTCTTATTTATATGAAAGTATAACCATGCCAGATAATTTTCTCTTTTATTTACTATTTTACGTATCCTTGTATTCTTGTTTAATTCCTCGCAACCCCCCACCACAACTCTATTCTCTTAGTATCAATTTACTAGGCAAATATAAAAATTGTCTAGTTAGCAGACACCAATAACTGCTTTGAATACTCCCATCAATATCATGACAAGAAACTAAGTCAACCCTATGAAAGGAAAAAACCTCAGTCCTAAATTGTTTTAGTCCACCAAATAGTAATAAACATGAAAATAGGCAGAGAAGATTTACACATACATTAGTTTATCTCATAATCCTAAGAGCTAATACAATCTGAAATGTACTATAATCCGACAATTTACAAGTAGTCAAATTGGTGACATGAAATAAACTAGCAGAACACAACCAAAACAACCAAACCGACAAAAAAGTTTTGAAAGCAAGTTCTAGTTATTTAGAAACAGAGAGCTAGACAAAGGGAAACAATCAGGCATAGGATGACAAGAATGGGAGCCTAGCAGTCCATGGAAAATTTTATCAGAAACCAATACGAGTGTTGAAAGGCATTAAATTGGCAAAAATTAATGTCTCCGTGTTCCTACAATATGTTAATATTGGAATATAACTCCAAGCTAGCAGTATCAGGCATCATATATTTTGTCTCAAATCATGTCTGTTTTGGCTTGGAAATTCTTAAATTCAATACATCAAGAGGACAACACTACTGCCTAAACCCAAGATCTGAGACTAACTCCCATCTAAAGACAGTGAATAAACTCCAAATATAAAATACAATTCCATAACCCTGTCAACAAAAATAATCCCAATCTAGAAACTTCATATGAATCGCTAAATCGAGCCTCACACTATCATGTATAAAAGAGAAACCTCACAGATCCAATAAAAAATTAATGGAAGCAATACACTACAGTCGTTGACATTATCGTTTTGGAAGAAAAAAGAAAGATCCCTTTTTAGACAAACTACAGGGAGGGCAAGGTGATTGAATCAACCACAAAGATGACAGTGTGGCTTATTTGAGTAGAAAGATCTTCGACCACCACCACGAGAGCCATTACCACTAAATTAGAATTTCCAGATTATGCTCAAGTAGCAAAGTAATTAGCAGAACCTACCTGCCATAATTTGGGTTAGAATTGCAACATTCGGGTGATAGTTGTATCTAAAGATTGAGCCTATTTCTTAATTCGAGCTTCCTAAGCACAGAGAAGACCTTAATATCTGCAACAGTATGTTGTGGACAAAGAGAGTGAAAGCATCATATTTGGCTGGCATTCCATCAAAAATCGCATCGATGTGTTCTTTGTCCGGACAAAGAAGACCCAACATACTTCATTGATTGTAATGAACCTTTCTACAATTGAACGTGACTTGCACAGTGAAATCGGTTTTCAAGTGTTGACCAAACCTGCGTAGTGTATCACAACAGGCAAGACGAGTGAGAAGATCATCATTGACCAACGCTAGGATCCATGAAAAAAATTAATTGATCCTGATGTTCCCAATCAACATACGCCACATTAATTAATTGTGACACACTTTATGCAACAGTGGTAGACGATGAAGACGAAGACAAAAAAATTTGTAATTTGTGACCCAGGCTGCTTGCGCCAAATGAGAAAATTATCACCAAATATCTTGGACATGATTAGATAAGAGAATGTAACCGGAGAAAAATGAGTCCAAGAACTGGAGCTTGAATTTGTCATAGCAGAGTTTTTAACAAAGCCAAAAAAGGGATCGCCGAGGTAATCTGAAACCCATGTTAAACGTACAGTAGCAAGAGAAAAAGAATTTTTGTGTGTTATAATTAATCAGGTGAGCGTGAGTGGTTGTACATGTGTATATATATACACACACTTCGCTTCTACACAATAACAAACCCTACCAAAATAGTTGATTATTCCAACTAACAATGGTTCGATTTTACTAATTATGCAAGATATCTCATCTAACATACTCAGATGCACATATTAAACTCCTCAATTTTCAAAACGCTTTATCACGATCGTTGGCTCCAAGTAACTCTATCGTGTTCTTCTTCTTTTGTGCGTCTTCCTTGCGTCGTGCGTGTGTCCTTCTCCTCAAGAAATTCGTGCGTAAAACTCTAAGTAAAAAACCGTGAATCAAGTGTAGGAATACTTGTGTCTTAAATAGACAACTAAGAATCCTAAACTTGGTAAAATCCTAAAAACAAATCCTAAACACAATCTAGGAATAATTAAAGTCTTGTGCATAAACTAGGAAACATAAAATTGTCCTAAATCTATTTCCCTAATTTATTTTGTGCCCAAGAAAGGCAAATAACAAAATAGGAATTATTGCCAAGAATAAATTCCTCAACAATCTCCCCCTTTTGCCTTTTTGGACAAAACACTAAGACGCAAACACAAATGAAAATACGAACTCCCCCTAAGATAGAAAACTCCCCCTAAATAAAACACCCAATGTTGTTAGCACGCAAACCAACATTACAAACCAACATTGTTCAAACAAAACAGCTTTCTCAAAACAAACAGAGTAAAGGAACTTAATGACTTCGAATCCTCTTCGACCGTTGAGGAGATGTCGAAGTTCTTTCACCACTCTTCTTCCTCTTCTTCTTCTCCCTCAATTTCATCATTTTCTTCAAAGCCTTGTTGCGCGCCCGTATTCGCTTACGCCTCTTCTCTTGAGCAAGGCTCGTCAAGGCTTCGGCGGCAACAGCATCTTCAACATCATCAGCAGCATTCTCAGTTCCGGCAACATCAGCAACATCCTCATTCTCTTCATCTTCTCCAGCAACACTTTCTCCCCCTACGTTCGCGTCATCCTCTCCCCCTTTTTGACCAGAAAGGGAAAGGGCCTCCAACAACGAGCAACGAAGTGCCTGCAGCTTAGAAATCTGCAAATCAATGGAAACAACATGCGCACACAGGAGCTGCGCAGAAATGCGAACCATGTTGGGATCATCCTTCTCAACATCACTAGCAACATCGGCAGGAGCAGGAGCCTGCCAAGGAAAATCGAGCACCCTTGCACCAGTAGTGTGTTGGCCTCGAAAAGCGAACCAATCCGCATCACCAGTGAGCACATCATCTGGGTGAAGCGTCAGACCTTGGCTCTTCAATAGGCTGAAAATAAGAGAAGGAAAACACAACGAGGCAGCAGACCTTGATGTGGCAAATTTAGTCACAATATCAAAAACATGGTGTCCGAAACTAAACTTGACCCCCTTCCCAAACTTGAACAAAAACTGGGCCTGAGGCCGAGTAACAACTGTAGTATTCCTGGAAGGGACCCAGTTGCAAAGAGCCACCTTATGCATAATAGAATACAAGGACGAGAGCCTAGTGGTATTTACTCAAACCATGAATGTACCATCCCACCAGACAGAAATGACACAACCTCATCCATATCATCCACATAAAAATTACCCCGGTGCGTAGTGGTGCCAAACAAATCATCAATAAGGTTAGGGGTAAAGGCAAACACTTTGCCTCGCAGAAAAACCTTCCCATAGTTCACAGAACTTAAATCGACAATTGAAGGCAGCATATTGGCATAGAACTCAAGAACGATATCCCTAACAAATGGAATGGCGGTAGAGACTGTGGAATACATACCATGAAATCGGAGGTAGGCTATCAGATTGTGGCGCTCAAATAATTCAAACGGCACTATTCTCTCAGCGATCAAATGGCGAGTTTGATAAACATCAAAAAGCTCAGCAGCCTCAGCGGTTAAAAACTTCTCGGAGAAGGGCTCCATGTCCTCAATTTCTGGCGAAGGAGTAGCAGTGCCAGAAGAGGACTGGGAGTGATCACAGGCAGCCGAGGAGGACTGCGCGGGGGAATGCGATGGAACAGTGCGGGCGGACGAGACAGACTGTGAGCGACTCAATGTTGGTAAGGGACTACCAACATGACTAACAACATCGTCCTGTGCGGCTGCCTTCTTTTTCTTCTTGTCCTTCTTTAAAGCAGCAAGAACATCTTTCAAGGGCAAATCCATAGAAGAGTCAGGGGAATTTTCAAAAAGGCCTGTATCAAACTCAGGCGATGCAGCAGGAGTCGGAGACGGCAGGGGAACATCAGCAGGCGACTTGGCGGAACTTGTAACCTCGCCGGTGATAAAATCCAGCACAGTGTATGGAGGCGAAGAGTACTCGGTAGCAGATGACTTGGGAGAGATCTTGACATTCGCCTGGCTCGGAGAAACGCTGTTTTTTTTCTGGCCGGGTCTCCTGTCGGCTTTTCGTACGAGCTGCTTCCGGCGAGTGAACCTCTTCTTCTCCGGCAAACTAGGAGCAGAAGCAGACGGCGGCTCAACTCCGGCAATCGGAGCAGTAGGCTCAAAATCAAGATCATCGGGATCAGACTCCACAACAACATCCTCCTATAGGTTGATGTGTTCAATCGGCACATGGCGGCGCGGACCTGCCTTGCTCTTTGGGACCGCTGGCGGCACAACGCCGGGCGGTATGTTGCGCAGACGCCTGGACCGCTTTAAGGTAGGGTTCCCAACGCGGCCAAAGGTCTCAGCCACAAAAGCTAAGTCGAGGGGTTATCGACGTCAATCTCGTTCCCGGGCTGTCCAGGGAACACCTGAGTAACCGGCGTAGCATCGACCGGCGATGGAACAGGTACGGCAGCAAGAGAATCAGGCGCATGCAAATCAGGCGGCGATGTTGATAGTGGTGAGTTTGAAGAGCTACCACCACCAATCTCTTCACGGATATCCAGGCCGCCAATCTTTGGATATGGCAACAGAATCTGGTCGTCGGAGCGGCGAACCTCCTCTGGTAGTTCAGGGACTGTCGGCGGTGGAGAGCTAGACATCCTGCAAAAACTTCAAGAAACACAGAACCAAGAACAGAAATTCGATAGAATTGGAGAGGAGAAAGGAGTCTGAGAGTTGTAATTCGAAAGGGGTTTGGGTTGTTGTGATCAAACGGTAAAAAGAGATCAGCCTTATAGGCCCCCAAAAAGTGACCGTTGAAAGAGGGGAGAGAAAGAGTAAAGAAATAAAAGGAAAATTCCCTAAAAATCTCACCGGTTGATTTTGGGAATAAAATACGATTTTTAATTCCTTTTTTTTGTTTAAAGCACGACTCCTCCTCAAAATAGACTTCATGACCACATAAACCGCCTTACTTACTTTACTCATTATTCCCCCTTTTTTTTAAAAAAAATGTATGACTTAATCTACAAAATAGGCCGAAAATACAAAGCTGATTTTAATGAACCATCAGCACAGTTGTACCTATCTTGTGCAATGTTATATTTCACTCACCAAATTCACCTCGTTATTACCTGTCCAGCCRTCCGATTATAACTCCACTGAAACACTTGGTTAGCTCAATTCAAAACAAAATTAAGAGAATTCAAGCAAGACAAAGAACACAAGAAACATAACGCACAGTAAGAAGGCATCTTCACAAAGTGTGAATGTCCTACGGGATGCCTAAAAAACATGACCTAAAAGGTTAAAATAGAACACATTATGATTTCAGTGTTTTGATCCAATGTTGCTTTTTATTGCTAACAACATTACAAACCAACATTGCTTTAGGTGAAGTCAATGGAAACTTACCCCTTAACCCAAGTTAATGACTACGTCAAAATCTCTCAAGAAGGTGAATTTTAAAGATTGGAGCATTTTGAGTCCAGATTTTCTTCATCCTTGAAGGGATTTAAATCTTTTAATTTTCATCAAATGTTGTTAAACACCTCTTGTTTTTGGACCTGGGAGAAAATCAGTTTCTGCGGGCAAGTTCCACAATCACCTAATTTCGAAGAGGTTGGTTCTTTTTGTCATTACTTTTATTGCAACAGAGGACCTTATTGCACTTTCAATTAGACTCAATGCATTAGTATAATGTATGAAAAGAATAGAAAAAAATGCATGCAAAATTATACAGATGTTGTGACTGATGTTGATAAGTAGTGTCACAACATCACAACCAACATTGGTTAGACAATGCACATACCGAGATCTCTTCTCAAACGAGAGAAGGTCTCGTAATCTAATGCCTTAGTGAAGATGTCAGCCAGCTGATTATCAGTTCCAATATGTTCAAGGCTAACAATCTTTCTCTCAACCAAATCTCGAATAAAGCGGTACCTTATGTCAATGTGTTTGATTCGAAAAGACTGGACCGGATTTTTCGAGACATCAATAGCACTGGAATTATCACAGAGCACAGTCAATGTTCTTCTATGTAGACCGAAGTCCTCTATCATTTGGTTCATCCACAATAACTGTGTACAAGCACTTCCAGCTACAATATGCTCGGCTTTAAGAACATCCTCTACTTGCTTGGGCTCTGTTTTGGAAAGAGACAAAGATTCT
>BMAC01001270.1:122170-144336 GCA_014905375.1 Phtheirospermum japonicum | reverse complement strand
CCACATGTATTAATGTTAATTTAATGAAAAAGTGTCATATTTCGAACCCATTGGTGGTATTTAAGATTTAAAGGAAGGGAATACAATAGAAATGCACAAATTTGGTTCGGTTCGGTCCAAACCGAGATTTTGCATATCAAAACCGGACTGGACCGAAAAAATCGAAAATTATACTTCTAAGAACGCACCACACCGTTTGAATCGATTAGGCTCGGTTTTTCGTTCTGGTTCAGTTTTGCTCACCCCAATGTATACCTCAATTAGTTTATATTTCATCAAGATATTCTTCTTTTATACCTCAATTAGTTTATATTTATTCATAAAGATATCCATCTTTTCTCTTATTTATATGAAAGTATAACCATGCCAGATAATTTTCTCTTTTATTTTACTATTTTACGTATCCTTGTATTCTTGTTTAATTCCTCGCAACCCCCCACCACAAACTCTATTCTCTTAGTATCAATTTACTAGGCAAATATAAAAATTGTCTAGTTAGCAGACACCAATAACTGCTTTGAATACTCCCATCAATATCATGACAAGAAACTAAGTCAACCCTATGAAAGGAAAAAACCTCAGTCCTAAATTGTTTTAGTCCACCAAATAGTAATAAACATGAAAATAGGCAGAGAAGATTTACACATACATTAGTTTATCTCATAATCCTAAGAGCTAATACAATCTGAAATGTACTATAATCCGACAATTTTACAAGTAGTCAAATTGGTGACATGAAATAAACTAGCAGAACACAACCAAAACAACCAAACCGACAAAAAAGTTTTGAAAGCAAGTTCTAGTTATTTAGAAACAGAGAGCTAGACAAAGGGAAACAATCAGGCATAGGATGACAAGAATGGGAGCCTAGCAGTCCATGGAAAATTTTATCAGAAACCAATACGAGTGTTGAAAGGCATTAAATTGGCAAAAATTAATGTCTCCGTGTTCCTACAATATGTTAATATTGGAATATAACTCCAAGCTAGCAGTATCAGGCATCATATATTTTGTCTCAAATCATGTCTGTTTTGGCTTGGAAATTCTTAAATTCAATACATCAAGAGGACAACACTACTGCCTAAACCCAAGATCTGAGGACTAACTCCCATCTAAAGACAGTGAATAAACTCCAAATATAAAATACAATTCCATAACCCTGTCAACAAAAATAATCCCAATCTAGAAACTTCATATGAATCGCTAAATCGAGCCTCACACTATCATGTATAAAAGAGAAACCTCACAGATCCAATAAAAAATTAATGGAAGCAATACACTACAGTCGTTGACATTATCGTTTTGGAAGAAAAAAGAAAGATCCCTTTTTAGACAAAAAAAAAAAAAAAGCAGAAATTAAAACGATCCAAAACTAAAAGTTACAATACTCCCATCTACTGAAATAAAAAAGTCCAAGAAAATCTTGAACCCATTTGAGAAATCAAGCAAGTTAAAGAACCCAGAATTCCATTTTCACCAAGATTCAGTAAACCGAGAGAGAGCACAAAACCTACAGCAGAAGAAACATCCCAAAAAATACAAAACAAAAATAAATAAATAAATAAATAAATAAATAAATAAATAAATAAATAAATAAATAAATAAATAAAGGAATATGTGTGTCAAATAGATAGAGAAACAAACCCAAAGACCAGAGTATGTTGTTTATGCCAAAGAATGGAGGCATGGAGGAYCCGAGCTTGCTGAATCTTATGCCTAAWTGTCTCTACCCGGTGAAATGTCCACATAATCTCCACATATTATTTAATATTAGGCATCAGTATCATAAAACCGATGCGATGTCTACTAGCGGAAAAAAAAATGCGCCCATAGACATCAATTTTGTAAAGAAACTGATGTTGAAACATAAAAGACAACAGAAAAAATCTAAAAATTGAAGTGTATTTCATGATGTCTATTTGTATTTTTCTTGCAGGGCATGTGTTAATGATGATAATCAGCTGCATTGGTAACCTTTTTCCCCATTCTATCGAAGTTTTCAAATATTTCAAGTAACGAAATTCTCTTTGACCATGATGTTACTAGTGGTAGGGCCAAAACAGCATAATCAGACTGACAAGAATCATAACCGGATGCACATATTAACAATAAGAAGAAATAACGTGTAGAATAAAGCTTTGGTACATCTAAGACATGCTTCAAACTTCATAACTACATGAAGAGTATTATTAATCCACTGTCCATACCAGCTTATTTACAACATTGCTAACCTAGATAACTGGAAAGCTTCATGCTCTTTTCTTGACAAATGTCTGCTCAATACAAAGATTCTTTTTTCAGTTTCCATGGGCTGAGATAAATTGTGTACTTCCAACCAGACGTTCTCAAAATATGATCGGACAGTAGCATGTTCCAATTCCGAGGCGTGATCTGAAAGTGCAATACGACAATGTCTTGTTTAAAAAAAAGACTTTCTCACATACAAAAATTTGATTTGAAATTTGCTATTATTAATAATTTCATAATTAATTCTTACCTGCTATTGAGGAATGAAAGATAATAGCAAGGAATAATGAGGAAAGGACAATTCAGACAACCATTTCAGCTTCTCTAACATTTGTCGGAATTCCCACATCCAACCTCATAGTAGGTTTGTAGTGCTGAGGCACAGAAGCGCCAGCCTGTACGCATAATTCCACGACTGCAGGGGCCTGGCCATAGAAATTCCTTAGCTCCCTTTCCAGGGGCTGATTAACATCAGGGTACATGCCAACACATATTTTGGTGGATCAAGTCATCAAGAACCGCTGCCTGCCCACCCATGCTGCCCATTACGCTGTTGGTGCTTGTGGGGCCCCACAGTTCTGGGCTTTGTGTCCAGTCGGGCCCACGTGCACTTCAGGACAATAACCACAAGCCCTTACCGGATACATCTTCATTAGTCTCTTGGCTCCTTCTCTATTCTTTCCCATGCTCGGAGGGTCTCCTCAGCAAGCAACGCCTTATCTTCTTCACTGGATGGCAGTACTATTTCAGAATCCGGTGTTTAGAGCAATATTTCAGGCTTTGGAGTCTCTGGGTCGGGGTCCGGGAGTTCGCTCTCATCGGCATCGATAAACTCCTTTTTTCCAATGCGTATCATTGGTTTTCTTCTCCTTTTGGTAGGATATTCGGGCAGGTCAACTCCTGCTTGGATGCAGAGCTCAACAACTRCTGGGATTYTTGGGACTGAAAATCTTTCCTCGTGAGTTATGCGTTTCCCGARACGATCATATAAGTGGTAGGCCTCGACTGGTACCAGTATGTCCTCAATAACTGCTTCACTCCATTCATGAGCCCCTCTACGGATTGAAGCGCTTGGTCCCCTACAAGACTTGAAAGGATGCCCAACGGGACCCACATGGATTTCGTTACACCACCTGGCAGAAATGTTGTCAGATGTAACTGTTTAAACACAAATCGATTTTAAATGCCAAATATCATGATAGGACTTGAGAACCTAATTTAATACAATAAAAGGAAAAGCAACTCCGAATTTAATTTTACTATTAGATATAAGAATAAATATGGCAAGGCCAGAAAATGCAAAGTTGATGGATCTGGTAAGTTCTAAAGAGTCACAAGTAACATAGGATCAGGTAGAGAATTTACTTGCAGGCGTTTACAGGCATCACTTTTAAGAGCTTCTTGAGATTGTTGATCAGTGTTATTCTTGCATTCAATACCTTGTAAGCAACAGGAATTAATCTTCCAACCACAAGCCCTCTCTTTGGAGGGGGAATACCTCTTGGTTGGTTCTTGTTATTTTTCAGCCTCTCCCTAGCAGCTCGACGTAACTCAACAATGGGTATAGGAAATGGTTTCTTCTCCTTCTTAGAGTAGTAACGAGGAAAATCTGCATTTTGAGGGTGATTGCATTTAATGACCAGTGCTTGGACATGTGTTGATTCCTCCGACGAAATATTGATGTTAAGTCGAACTGTGAGTCTACTGCAACTGTTCTGAAAGCGGGGAAAGCAAACCTATGAGTATCCAGTGGCTACAAACAAAACGAAAAAAAAAAGCGTAGTGTTGATACAGATGAAAATTTTACTAGAAAGGAGATGTAATTCTAAATGCATCTGAAGTGAATCAGAAAAAACTGATCTTCTAAACTAATGGGAGGAACAGAAACAGCAGCCAGCTTAGTCTAAAATAATGAATGGGCCATCAGAGTAAAACAGAAAGATAATCTATTGAAAAGCTATAAGTTTGAGTGCTCTAGAGTGATGCATTGATAAATAATTTGAAAGCATAAAGGTCAAAAGAAATACCTTCAAAGAATTGAGTGAACTGAGACCATGCCATGTGACACATTTTAGAACGCCAAACTTTGGAATCATCGCCGCTTTACCAAGCGAAAAAGCAGTTCTGCTAAACTGCAAATGGAGACACAAACTATCCATTCCTGAAATAACAAACAGATAGCTTTTAAACTGTCATCTACACATTTTTTATAGTGCCTTAAAGGCTCCCTTGACCATGTAGGTCGTGGATATCAGTTTTCATGCAAGTCCCATTCAAGCATCAGCCAATCCCCATCATTCAAGAGAAATATACAATTTTGTAATATCAATGGAGTACACAATTGTTGATGAAACTGTTTTAGCAAATAGCGGAAAACTAAAAGAGGTTAAAAATCTCATTCTTGTTACACAGCCATTTTTAAACATCCTGACAAGCAGAAAGCCTAACAGAATTTCAATTCGAACATAAAAAATCATACTTCCTCCGTCCAAAAAAGATAGACCACATTACTATATCGGGTGTCCCAAAAAAAAAGGCTTGTTACCACATTTAGTATGTAGCTAATTTTTCATTTTCATGTGTACCCCTATTTAATAATATTAAAATCACACAAGTCGATTTACCTAGAGTAACTTTTATGGAAACCGAGTAGACAAATAAACAATTAATTAATCACAGGGGTACTGTACAGATAGAAAAGGCACTAATTTAACTATATTAACCAACGTTTCTTAAAATGTGTGAAATAATCGTAAGTCTATCTTTTTGGGACGGAGGGAATAATAATTACAAAGAACAAATGAGAAGACAGTAAAGAACGAATGTCATTGAAAAGATGAGACAGTTACATATGATATCCACGAATTGTAGGATTAGGCTTTCTTAAAAACAATAAGCACTTAGAGAATTGAATTGTTTTCCATTGTAGAAGTAGGATATCCTGAAAGCAATAAGCTACAGAGGTATATATGTAGCCTAATGCTTAATCACAGAAGAACAAGCGCTTGGACAGAGACAAAAGTAGAGGAAAAGGTTATATGCGAGTTTTTCCAGAGCAATACTTATAAATAAATAAAAAAAAGATGACAGTGAAAGATTGATTGATAATTGTATTAAAATATAGTGGCAGTTTAAGTTAAAATCCAATTGTACAACAATTATATGACTGGGAATAATGCGGAACAAGGTGTTGCCCTAATATTAAAATGATAGCAACGAATCAATCACAAGGCTGACAATGAATCGAGCTAAGCTGAAGTTTCCTCCAAGTTTATAGTTCATATTTGGCTCAAGTCTGTTACAAGCCCAAAAGCAACAGCTCAAGCCACATTCATTCATAACCTTGCTATGACTGTTCAATAGTCAAATTTCTGTACCCAAGAAATCAAATGAGCTCAGGAAACTTATATCTATCTTATCCTCGAGCTAAACATTATCTAACACAGATCCCTGAACGGATCCCATCCCACCCTCGTGAAATGTAAATAAACGAAGGGAATAAAATTAATACTCTAAATAACCAAAGTTGTGTCCCCCAATAAGCCTATTGACCTAACGGGAAAAACATGAACTTAAACTGTATAGGGCTCTGGGCTTTCAAAATAATGCTCCATAAGATAAAGCCAATTTTTCGTTACTCATCTCCACCGAAAGAATAATTCAAACGGCAAATTATATACAATCCGGAAAACTCCCTTTCACCACCCCATTTGCAATTCCACAAGTCTAACCTATTCTGCTAATCAATATTTCCACCCCACAAGCCCTATGTAACCAATTCATAAAAGAAGACATTAAATCTGAACAAACCAAACTTAGAACGCATTTCAACACAAGGCATGAAGTTTCAGAATTTGAACTGAAAAAAATCTACACCAGCAGAGAACAATATCACTATTGGCGATTTGAGGATTGATAATTTAGAGAAAAAGAAAAAAAAGAAAGGAACAGTATGAATACAATGAGAAATTTGCGGAGGAAAGACTCGCCCGAGAATGCGAGAGGCACAGTAAGGTAGAAGGGTGAGCACAGTGACTGTGAGGTGTAAGATTTTTATGGATCGGATGAGATGGATTGAGGAAGACAATTACGTGTTGGGGCTTGTCCTTTATAGTTGGAGCCCATAATTATTAAAAAGCCCACGTCGATTACGCACCTGTCCTCTGCTTAGTTGCATCTGTGTACTCAAAGTATCCATATACATGTTTTATTTATTTATTTTTTTTATTTTTGTTATCTAAAATAGTCTACTCTCCAATAAACCCTATCCCGATTCACAAAATTATCACAACACCCATTCTTTAAAAAAAAAAAAAAGGAGAGAGAGAGAGTGGGAAGAAAGAAAAGTAGAATGAGAGCAAGGGCACTAGATTGACTAGCCACATCGTCACTTCTTCTTTATCTTTAACTTCGTCATGTACCTTGTCACTTCTCCCTCGCGATGACTTATATTTGATTTCACAGTATGCTCCACTACGTTTACAAGTTGACATTACGCGAGACTTAATTTTACCGCCTCCAGTGTCACAATCACCATTCCATGCTAATTTGCAACCTTACATACCCAACTTATCAAATGCTCACGAGATTCGAAATATTAGTGTGTTGTGAAGTCATTTGTATAAATACAAAACCAAGTAATTTCTTAGTGGACTAACGATACTAAAAGTATGTGATCGTTCAGATATTTAAAAAAAAAAGTATCAATATATGCATGTACACTTCTGAGTATTGTTCCGCTATCAATGGCTGAAATTATCAAAATATTTCGGCTACAGATGGCTAATACATAAGGAGATTTTGGTCATTAGTGGTTGGAATATTAAGTATTAATCAGGGGCCGTTGATTAAGAAATACATCAATTTTCGGTGGTCAGTGGCCGAAATTCTCAAAGTATATTCAGCCACTTGTAGCCTAAATTTGACTTAAATTTTGGCCAAAAGTGGCCGAATGCTTAGATTAATTTTGGCTTCTTTCTGACAAAATTTCGTCATCAAATCATTCGACTAGGACGTGAGCAGATTTTCCAAAATTCGTTCTAAATCCAACAATATGGATGTGAAATACTAAAAGATAATCACACAAAAATGAAAAAATACGGAGAGTGACGCTTCACGACCTTCATTCTTGTACTTACATTGGTTGTTCTCATGCTTTTTCCATCATCCATTTTTGAATATTTGTTGCGATTGAAGAACTCGAGTTTGGAAAAGGGAGAGGAAGTGAGATTGAAAAAAAAAAATGAAGTGTTATAAATTATATGTTTTGTGTGATTTTAAGGATGTGTGTAGCAATTAATATATTTCATATGTGTGTATAGCAATTGGGATAAATTAGAGTGTGCGCAAATTATATAAAGGCATCAAAGACATTTCTTTCAATGGTATTTTTGTAAATAAAGTTTTTTACGGTTGCAGATAGTTGCATCCTTCTTCTTAATATACTAGTGTACCAGCAGTCCCGTTCTCCTGCCAGTGGGTGGGCTTTATTAGTGCGTCTAATAATTCTACTAATATAACTCTTTATGAATCCAGTAAAATACTTCACAACTTGTTTATCTAATTTGTGTGTTTTTTATTATTTTTTTCAAGAAGGTGCGTTCTTTTCTTGACAAATTATATCATGCTTTAGGGTTCATAATGCATGAGGCACTCGATTTCGACTTTAATATTATGTGAGATGAATATAGATGTTTTGTGCGATAAATATGTATAGTATGTGTGATAAATATGATTGTACTATATTTATTTTATATTTGGAGGATTGGAATTTTGATTTTATGTATGATGAATATAGATATTTTGTATGATAAATATACGTATTTTGTGTGATGAATATGTATATTGTGTATTGAATTGAATTTATTGCGATGGATATATGTGTTTTGTGTGATGAATATGAATGTTTTGTGTGATAAATATGTATATTTGGATTAAATATTTATACGTTGAAAGTGTGCATCTGTATATGTATATTATGTATGATGAATACGAATTTCCTGTGTGATGAATATGATTAATTGTATTGAGTTAAGAGATAATTTTGTTCTACGTACGATGAATATGACTTCAGCGAGTTATGAATATGATATCAACATATGATGCATATGACTTATGTGTACGATAATTATAAATATGCGTGGAGTGGATTCGGGTGCACTATATATTGTGAATCCACTAGGGGGAAAGTCATTTTTTATCAGACACTTATCTATTCAGTACATTTATATTTATCAAAAAAAAATATCCATATTCATCACACATAATATTAAAGTGGGAATCTGGTGCACCATGCATTTGTGCACTTAGGTGCAGAGTATACAACCTTATTTTCTTACCATTATAAACAAGTGTTTTATTTTGGTGTATGTCTTTATGAGCACGTCTAATAATTCTACTAATAAATCTTCTTCTGAATCCTGGATAATACTTCACAATCTGTCTCTTTAATTTATGTATCTTTCAAACTTTTTTTTCAAGAACATGTGTTCTTTTCTTTCCATTGATAAACAAGTGTTATGTTTGGCGATGCCTCTCACCATAGTTATTTTATGGTGGCAACAAAAGAATAACTACACGGGGGTGGGGGGAGGATGGCTTAAGTGGGTTTGGGCTGAGTTTTTTACAAGGAGAGACAAAGTTGAGAATTGGGGGTGGGTGATAATAATTAAAAATGCCGGGGTGGGTGAGTTTGAAGTGATATGTGGTAGGGTGGGATTTGGAAAAGAATTTAGATGGCAGCATTAATTAACGCCACATAGGTGCATTTTAAGAAATGTCGTGCACCAGAGTATATATAATAAAAGATAAATACATTAATGTATAGTTACATTAATTACAATTACTAGAAATATTACAATATGTACAAATATGCATTAGTATATAAATTCATGAACCAACATATAAATGTACATCAGTTAAAACTATAAATACTCTACTAAATACATTATATAAAAGATAGATATAATGACAAGGAACCTGCGACCTACAAAGAGGCCTGTATGTCCCCTAATTGGGTACATGCGATGAAAGAGAACTGGCAGCTTTAGAGCAGAACAATACATGGGTTGTTGCTTCTCTACCACCTGGAAAGAAAGTTATTGGATGTAAATGGGTGTATAAGGTGAAAACAAAGGCCAATGGAGAGGTAGAAAGATATAAGGCAAGGTTGGTGGCTAAAGGTTACAACCAGATCGAAGGAATAAACTCTTTTGATTGCTTCTCCCCTGTGGTAAAACTGGTCACAGACAGACTTTTAGTGGCAGTTGCAACTGTCCATAAATGGTCACTGTATCAATTGGATGTCAACAATGCATTTCTGCATGGACATCTTAGTGAAGAGGTTTACATGAAAGCTCCCCCAGGATATACAGGGGTCAAAAAGGGTGATGCAAGCAGACTAACTAAGAGTCTGTATGGCCTTAAATAAGCTTACAGGGAATGGAATAATGAGCTCTGCAGGAAGCTAGTCCTTTTTAGATTAGTTCAATCCAAGCTGAATCATTGTTTATTCACTCATCACTCTTCTGAAGGTTTTGTAGCAATGTTAATATATGTGGATGATATTCTTATCACTGGTTCCAATGAGACAATGATTCATTCTCTTAAGGCACATTTGGTTGCTGAGTTTACTATTAAGGATCTTGGCTTTGCAAAAAAATTCCTAGGAATAGAAATAGCTAGAGGAAGTAAAGGGACTTATATCTGTCAGAGAAAATACATTTTGGGTATTCTTGCAGACATGGGACTAGAGGACTGTGAAACTGTACCAACTCCTTTCCCTCAAGGTGATTCGTACGTTTTTGTTACGAATCTATACATAATCGAGTCTTGTTTTAGTCTTTTTATTATCTTTTTCGGGTTAAGACTAGGAAGAATTGCATCTTTTTGTCTCCTTACTTAACTTTCTGACTTGTTGATCGTTAATCGGTCCAAATGAGAGTAATACTTTGTTTTTCTCATACAGCTAGAGAGTCCGGTGGATCCAAAGCACGAAGATAGAGGAAGCAACGCTCAAAATTAGCCCCAAAGGACACCCACCGATCGGACAGTGTATTTATCCGATCGGTCTAACTGATGATGAGCACACCGGCCGAGCGAACTGACGCACCGATCGAAGCAGCGGACAGTAGCCTTTATCCGATCGGACAAGACCTTCGTCCGATCGTATATGTACGTTACGCATGCAGATTTTTAGAAATTTTCAGTTACGAAACGGCCGAAACTTATTTAAAAATGGCAGAGGAGGCTAGGGTTTGAGGAGAATTCAGTCTTGGAGGCTTGACAAGGTTAGAGAAGCCACCAAACACCCAAAGGTAGAGAGATTTGACACATCTCTCATACCTTTAGCATAAATCATCGTTCGTCACTAGGATTCTGGGTTCGTGACAAGCCTTGGGATTCTACACAACTCTTGAAGTGCACTCGTTCGTCGTCATCACTCGTTGAAAGTAGTTCAACGATTAGTAATTTCTAAACTCGTAGTTTCGACATTTTCGTAGTAGTTTTGTTTGGAATTTGTTATGAATAGTTGGATAACATGTTAGATAATGTTTCATTGATCGTCTGTTAAGATGCCGATATCTGGAATTCATACTATTGTGTTTGGGGATTATTGAGTGATAGGATGAACAATTGCTTTTGGATGTTTTATTGATAGCTTGTTGAAGTATTGGAGATCAGATTTCATGTTATTGTGTTTTGAGATATTGCTATTTGATTGAGAATGAAATTGTGATTAGTTAGGCATTTTTCGTATTGATGTTATTGTGAGTAATAGTTAGCATTTGGAATAATCTCGTAAGTCGTTTAATTTAGAACCGTTAGTGTTATTGGGTTGTTAAATGTGTTCAAACATTAGTTTTTATAATTGATGCATCATTAGTCGAAAGCATGTTTATGTTCGTTGGTTTAATTAGGAAAAGCTCTTATTTGGTTCACACCTTTTACTATTCTTATAACTTGTCGAGAGGTTGACACCCTCGAGACAAGAAGTATTCATTTTTGTTTTAAAATTATTAAAATTGAATCATTTCCAAAATCCAAATTGATCGTGTGTTTTAGATAGAATTTGTGATACTAGAATAATAAGCATCATTAAATCGGATTCCCATTCCTCGAGAGATCGACCCGAGTTAGCTCACCAATCTACAAGTGACCTCGTTCTCTTGCGGGCGAAACTCAACCCTTTCAAAACGTAGACGCGTGTTAGTTAGCCGGTAATTAATTTTGAAAGGAATCGAAAAGTTCGGCTCACAAGGACTCAAACTTACTGGATCTAATGGTGAACCTTTGGATAATCTAACACAGTATAGAAGATTGATAGGCAGATTATTATATTTGAACTTAACCAGAGTTGATGTTACTTATGTTGTTCAGCAACTCAGACAATTTCTGAATAACCCTTTTACCTCTCATTGGCAAGCTGCCCTTCATGTTCTGAGATATCTAAAGGGCACTCCCTCTCTTGGTCTTTTCTACTCGGCTGAGTCCTCACTGCAACTTGAGGCTTACTGTGATGCAGATTAGGCAGCTTGCAAAGATACAAGAAGGTCGATCACAGGTTATTGAGTATTATTGGGTTCCTGCTTGATTTCTTGGAAAAGTAAGAAGCAAACCACTGTATCTCGTTCTTCAGCAGAGGCAGAATACAGAGCAATGAGAGCTACCGTTTGCGAGTTACTCTGGATTTTCCCTTTAGCTCGTGACCTTGATCTGTCACCTGCTTTACCTATACCTTTGTGGTGTGATAATCAAGCGGCGATCTATATAGCTGCCAATCCTGTTTTTCATGAACGGACCAAATATCTAGAAATCGACTGTCATGTGGTTTGGGACAAGTACACGAAGGGGTTTGTTTTGCTTCGCCATGTTTCTTCTGCGCATTAGCTCGCTGATCTTTTGACAAAGATCTTACCCTATAGACAATTTCTTCTACTTGTGTCCAAGTTGTTCATGATGGGTTTTCATCATACTCCAACTTGATGGGGGGTAATGATATATGAGGTCGCTCAGGTCCCTGAGGATGAGGTCCCAACATGGTTGAGGTCGCTGAGGTTGAGGTTTCAGCATGAGGTTTCTCAGGTCGCTGAGGTTGAGGTCTCAGTTTAGTTGAAGTCGCTGAGGTCGCAGCATGTTATGCTGAGACTACAGCATGAAGTCATATTACATGTTTCTATTTCTGGTTATATAAATAGATGGATGACAAAACTGTGTCGTTTTGTTAATAAATGCAAACGATGTCGTTTTTTAGATGCCTTTGTTTTTCGTTATGATTTCCGCGTCTATATAATGAGCATGGCTCCTCTGTAAATATTTGGTTTTGGGATAATGAGAATTACAGAGTTTTTCCCCAAGATATTTTTCCATTATTAAATTCTTCAAACGCTGAAAAATGAAATAGAAAAAGGTAGAGATGGAGAGAAGATTACCAGTGGCGCTGAGATTTTGCACATAATTTTAGTAGTGATTATGTAGCTCTAGGGTTAGGAAATTTCACGGGAACAAGAGAGTAATGAGGGAAAATGTATAAATGTATTAAGAGTTAAGGAATTAAATCTACGTCAATTGGAGGAAGCGCAGCGTTAAATAGATGGCAGAGATGCAACGGAGGTCGACTGAATTTTCAGTCGAAACTGAATTAATCGGTTTTGGTGGCGGCGCATAGCACTGTCAAAACGGGCCGAAGCCCACGGGCCGACCCGTTAGCCCGCGCAAACGGGCGGGCTTGGCTGCCCTTCTCGCGGCCCGTTTGATCGCGTGAAGACCGCGGGCCGGGACGGGCTGGCCCGTTTGACAGTAGTAACTGTGATTCCCCTCTCAAATCAATGCCTCCGCCTTCTCGCACTATCTCGTTGACCGCGACTTTGACTCGATGTCAACACCGGAGTTCCCCGCGGCTACGCTGCTTGACGCCGTGACCGTCACATTTGCTGGTGGCGGGGGCAGAGAAGTAAATGAAGAGATTTTATTCTATTATATAGTAAAATATTGATTATCATATTGAGTGTTTGTCGTATAAAATATAGTAAATTCGCTTAATAACTATATAAAAGTGAGACCAGAAGGATAACCATAAAAACATAGAATTTTGTGAGTAAAATTATGAGAAAAAGAATAATTAATAAGAATAGGGAGAAGTTCATAAAACGATATGATTTTTTTTTGCACTTATAACAAAAAAAAACAAAACCAAGCAATCAATAAAACATCAAAATAAACCGCATCATCCATATTAATAATAATAATAAAATTATATGATAGTCTAGAAATTACAAAATCAATATTTATCATGATCAATAACAACAACAAGAATAATAATAATGATAATAGTAATAATAATAATAATAGTCTTTTACAGCCGCTTACAAGCCATGCAAATTATTTGAAGTTATTATTTATCTATTTTTAAACAAAAGCCATGACACCCATCACCATCATCGGTATTGCCGCGACAAGGCTGCCTTTCAGCCCATTACTGCAACCATTTTTCTTGGGTGCCGGTGCCGGAGCATATTGGTGGTGGTCCTCAGCCGGAGAAGGGACCGGAGCCACATGAGAATGACGGGGTTTGACAGAAAGCACTCTGATCTCCAGCTTTTGGCCTTTCTCGCAATGGCCCTCAGCCCCACTGATAAAGTAAAAGGGACCCGAATTATTCAGCGTAAACCTGGTGTTTCCATCGTTGTAGGACTGAACGGGATTGGATTTGTTGCAGCTTTTGTAGTTTTCTTCACTCACTTGTAGAAATGAATCAGTCTTGCCATCATACTTCACAACTGTCCACAAATTCAAAACAAACTAATAAATTACACAATTAATAAAAGCCAAAAATATTAATAGAAATCCGATTTGCAAAATCAAGGCTAATTAAAGTGCGATCAGATTTCTTATTTCACCAGTAAATACCATATTAACCCATATTGTCCTTCTCAAATTTATTAATATCAATAAATTTTATACTAAAATTAGTGAATTTGTTATTATAATACCAAATCTTTGCATTATTATCATCAATATTACATTTACCAACATATGAATTGGAATTTCAAAAAATATTAATTGAGAATATATATGTAAAAATAAAAATTAATGATATATTAATACATAAAGTGGGACGGAAAAAAAACATCCATGCCTGCGAAACCTAAAAACTTGTAAACTACATGATATGTTATACAATATAATATAGAGAATTGTGCGAGAATAATAAAATGAATAAAAATAAAATAAGACAATTAATGGAAAGAAAAAAGAAAAAAAGCCGATTTGCGAAACAAAAAAGCTGGCGAATTAATTAATACTACATTTTAAAATCAACATGACTTCTCTGTCATACCAAAAAGTTGAACCTGGTAACACCTAAAAACTACAACAGTAAATAAAGCTATATATAAAATAATAATAACAATTCATGAAAAGGAAATCCAAGAATGATAATAAAGTAGTACCAATGGAATCACCGATCCGGAAGCGTTTGGTTTCAGCCCATTTATTGTACTTATCAGGAGAAGAAGGAACTTGCCATGAACTCTTTTTGCCACCAACCACCAAATCCTTTGCCTCGGAAAAGCTAATCATGGAAAGCAAAAGCAGAATAGCCAAACAGGGAATAAGAGTTTTCAAACAATCCATTTTCTATGCGGACAGGACTTTGATTAGAATGAAAAGAGGTTATAAGAAAGGAAACGCTTGATTTTCTGCAGAATAGGGCTTTTGGCTGCTGCCCGTCGGCTCATATATATAGATGATCAGAGCACGTGACAGGCACGTGTTTACGATTTTTTATTTTCTTTTTTCTTTTGGAACATTGAACTTGAATATATTTGGAGTTTAATTATTATTCTTTGTAATTATAAGGAAATGAGCCGTTTCATGTCAGTATATCAATTACTGGAATAGTAAACAGAAAGGGGAAACAATTGCCATGCTTTCAATGCGGATGCGGGAACAAAAGCATTTTCTCAACAAATTTGACTAGAAGATCTTGGGAATAAACAATAATTAGAAAATCCTTTAATGACCATTATTATTCCTCACAATAATAACTAAATTGACAGGTAATAAATTAGGTGTGCGAAATTAATACTCCAAATATTTATGGTACAAAACTTGGTTCATTATAAACAAGGCACTTGGCTAATTCGACTCGCCTTCATTTTTACAAAATGTTGAATATCCTTTTAATTTCAACTAGTTTGAAAACCGGCGTTTACGCGGACATTGCTAAGAAAAATATAAAAACACAATATTTATTAAATAAATTTGTTAAGTTCAAAAAGTAAATATTAAATATCGAATAAAAAAACTCGTCACTTTAATTTTATTTAAACTACCTTATAAACTATATTATTAATATGCGGATGTTGAGAAATAATTTGTCAACTTCAAAAACTGAATACAAAGAAAAAGAAGAAAAAATCTTACTTGAATTTGAAAATTTCATTTTGACCGCTTAACTATTTTATTTTCGATTTTATATTGAAACAAATAATCTTTCGAATCTTAATTTTCAATAATACAACATAAATCTGATATGTGTATTGCACGGGGGTTATGAGAATGTACTTTTTAAAGTTGGGTTAGTTATAATAATAGAAAGTCGAGAAACACATGTAATTCAAATAAATCTCAATGTCTTATTTTCTGTTGTTTTGTGTCGCACCGATGTCCCGTACCCAATATAAATATTTTAAAAGTTAAAATATTAATTATTTGTGATAGTAATTATAATAACAATATTGCATTTCATTCATTGATGTGAATATACATCAAATTGTAATTTATTTATATTCTAAATCTCTATAAACTATAGAAAATCTAACAAAGTCTCGGAGGGCGATATTAGACTAAATATAAGATGTACTTTGTAATTATGTCTTAAATAACAACTATTACTTTTTTGGTTGTGTCAATAAAACTTAATCTATTATATCAAAAGGATTGTGATTAAAAGTTTTTTTTTTTCTAACATAAAGTATCGTTGAGATTTAGCCAAATTACAAAAGAAAACCCATCTAACTTTGAAAATATCACCATTGAAGATTAACCAATTTTATTGGAATCACACGTATATAACACTTTTTCAATTAAGTATTTATATTTTTGATAAGTTCAAATATGCTCAATTAGATAAAATTTGTTGATGTCTATACACCAGCTTGATGAGTTTATTAAAATGAAAATTACTCTATTTTACCCTTTACACAAACATAAGAGTTATTGCAAGTATAAAGTTTACAATAATAACAAACAAACAAAACAAAAAAATGATCATGTGCCTGCTTGTTGAATTCTTCTTAGCTCCAAAACCTAACAAAATGTTTGGTAGATGATGACTCGACTTCTCGTTTAGGTCGATTGCAATTACGAATTGATAACTCTTTTTCTAAACAAACGACAACTTCATCACCATTCTCATAACTCTTTGGTAGATGATAACTCTTTTTTTTTTTTTGAAAATTTCCCGCATCTAGTTCAGTGCCTGTGTGTTACACACTACATTTGTTTAGAAATATTTTTTAAATATAATTTAAATGCTTCCATAAAAAAGAAAACATTAATTATATTAATATCTAAAAATGTTACATATCAAGTTGTAAACCCGCATTATAAGCAGGCATTGATAAATATGCATTAAAAAAAATCAAATTTTTTATTAACTTGAGAAAAAATAACTTAACGTTTGATCATTGTCCTTCATAAGTAATAAAATATTTAAAAAAATTATAAGCCCTAACAACTTACAAAAAAAAAATTTAAAACCTCAAATTTGTTTATTATTATTTTTTGTAAACTTCAAAAAATTCAGGGGTTCTTTCCATAATTAGTTAAAACTTCACGTGCCATCCAGTCCGCCCCTCCAAGATAATTATCAAATAACCGACCCATCAACTCAGAATGGAACAAATCAAAAAGAAAAATCATCACAACCTCCAATATCCTTTCATCCACCCACTACAAAAAAAGCCAATAAGAAAAAAAAAGTATTATGGAAGCAATTCATTTGTGAAAATACAAAAAGAAAATAGGGTTTTTGTTTTTTCTGAAAACACGGTATTATTTATTCTCAAGTGTAAAAACACAATCTCTTTTATCTAAACTAGTGCTTAACCCGTGCGATGCACGTAGCGAATTAAAATGAATGGTATAAATATATTTGATGTAAGTGTAATATTATTGATTTATTAATGTAATATAATAACCTAAAATACTCAAGTCACGATTACTGGTCAACACAAGCAAATTTAAAACAAAGGGCATGGATATACGCACCTCGTTTATTTATTAGTTCACCCCACTAAAAATATTATCACAAAAATATCAATATTATCCTTAAACCCTACACCACCAAATACTTTATCTCCTTCAATTCTCCACCACCACTCCAGCGCTGCCCATCACTGTCGCCGCTGCCATGACCGCCGTCTATTGAAAGATATAAACAAAACATGCGCACATAAATACGTCACCGCCGTCGTGCCATTGAAGAAAGAAAAAGGTAAAAAAATGCCTTGAAAAAAAGTCATTCGAACCAAACTTTCGAACACAAACTATATGTTAAAAAAATTGGTTTGAACGCAAAATATAACTGCAAAAATTAATTTATACACAAAACACATGTTCGAAAAATCGATCTAAACATCCCCTTTAAGGATAAAAAAGGGTTGTTTGAATTTTTTTCGAACAACGTTGTATTGTTCGATCAAAAAGTTCAAACACATGACATATGCTCGAGAAACCAGAGACGAATAATATAGTTGTACTTTAGTCGTACTTTGTTTTACCTTTTATTTTAGATATAATTTATATCAACATAATTATAAAATTATCAAATAAACCTCTAACCAATGAAAATATAATACTTGTAGTATAAATTTGAAAAAGAATATAAAATCAACTAAATAAATATAAGAAATTGTATTTAGATTATAAATATATATTAATTAAATTAAAGTTTAAAAATCACAAAAATCATATATATTATAAATAATATAAAACAAATCACAAAATTTTAAAATTGAATTAGAATATTATGAATTTTAAATAATTATTTAATAATAAGAAAAACAAAGAAATATTATAAAATAATAAAATAAACCATAAAAGAAGATGAAGTATGCTAAATATATATAAGAAATATATTTATATACAAATATTTATCAAATTATTTTTAAATTAAAATAAATTACGAAGATAGTAATAATATAAATAATATAAAATAAATATTATTTCACAATAATTCTATACTATAAAATTAAAATTAATTTAAATCCCAAATAATTATTTACTAAATCCTAAATGCAAAACACACTTAAAATGCTATATATAATAAAATAATCAGAAAAATATGAATTTAGTTAAATATATATAACATATATGTTTTAATTCTAAATGGTTCTTAATAATTTCTAAAATGAAATAAAAGATAATATAAATATAAATATTATAATATAATAATATAAATATGAAATTATTTTGAAATCAGATAAAAATATAATGAAATTATCATTAATTTATAAATATTTATTTTAAAGACGTTGAAATAATAAATTGCCTTTAGTGATAAAGTAAATCAAATAAATATATAAAAATTAATTTTAAATAGTTTTTTATCTATTGAAAGTTGATAATAAAACAATAACAAAGATCAAAAAGTTATGAAATATAATAAAAATAAATCTTAAAATACTTTAAAATAGAAAGTAATATAATTAATTAATGTTGTATTATAAAAAATTATCTGCTAAATCTAAAAAATAAAAAAATATAAATATTGTGAAAATATATAAAATACTAAAAAAAGGGAAATACCAAATAAATAGGCATCGTATTAAAATTTTAATTGAGGGCCTTTGTATTCTATTTTATTATAATTATTTTTTTTAAATCAGCTTGGTAATTGACTCGAGATAGCCACTGAGTAATTTAACCACAAAGTCATCGAGTCAGTTGATGAACCCCATAAATAAATTAAAATTTATATATAGATTTAAGTTATACTAAAGTAATTATATAACCAAGAGTAATAAATAATTGATGTGTGGATTTCTAACGTTAAATAATTAAAGCTATAATAATTAGTCACAAGTTATTAATATACAAATGTTCATAAATAATTATTCAGTTAAAAATCTAAAATGTACTGAATTCTTTATATTATGCGAGTATATAATCAATTTTTTGTTCTACCCACATATAATTTTGATTTCAAATTTTAATCAAATAATTGTATAAAATTATTTACCTTTCACTTGTGTTCATAATTTGTGACACGTTCATGGACAATGTTTGGGTCATCCGAGTTTTACTTGAGTCACATATAGAAAATTGAAAGATATGACGCTATTAGGTTTGTCCTCATATCACCTAGTCTGATCAACAAATAAAATTATGGAAGAAAAAACAAGTTCTTGTTACCGATTATAAGTGTATTTGTGTGTGTGTGTGTGTGTTTTATTAGTTGCATAAATTTCTTGGTTGTACTCATACTATCCTTTTTTTTAGTTGACAAATTACTAAATAATTTTCTAAAATCAAATTCTAAAATCTTATATTTTTGTTATTCATTTTTTTCAATTTTATTTATATTATATTTCTTGTAATTTTTATTTTTTTTTTATTTTTATATTTAGTTAATAATTTTCTATAATTTAATGGAACTTTTTTGTAGCTATGAATTCATATTTCATTTTATAATATTAGCAACTTTTTTGTTTGTTTTCTATTTTTTTGTATTTATTAAATAAATATTTGTAACTTAATTATAAGTTTTTATATTTTATTTATAATAAAAATAAATTTATTTGATATCATTTGTCATATTTATATTTTGATTTACTTTTTTGGATTTTGTAGATTTATAAACTCATTATTTAGATTTATATATATATATATATATATATATATATATATATATATATATATATATATATATATATATATATATATATATATATATTATATATATTTTATATTTATATTTTATTTTTCAGATTTCACACACACACACACACACACACAATATTATTTTAGTTGATATTATTATTTTTCTATTTTAATTTTCTATTTTTATCAATTCTCTTTTTTATTTTTAGATTTATTTAATAATTTTATAGAATCTAATTATGAATATTTCGAGTTAATTTAACTTATTTTATGAATTTTCTATTTAATTTTATTTGATTATTGAATTTTCGAATTTTTTTCATACTTACTAAATAAATATTTATAGTTTAATTATAAGTTCTTATATCTTTGTCTATATAATTTTATTAATATTTATAATCTTATTTTACAGTATTTGAAAATATTTATGTTTTACTTTTCCTTTTTTGAGTTTTTAAAATTTATTAACTAATTTTAAATATACTTATATATTTGTTTTAAATAATTTTTTAAATTTTATATTTCTTCAAAAACTTTTATATTATTTTGATTTTTCTCAGAATTTATTTATAAGTATTCATAATTATTCTATATATTTAATATTTTTTTTATATAAATCATAATCTTCAAAAGAATATTTACATAAATAATTATATAAGTATTAAATATGTATACTACAAATAGTAAGTAAAATGGGCGGGAAGACTTTAAGAATTATTTTTAGAAACTCTAGCCTTTTTATATATATAGAGAGAGAGAGAGATAATGAAAAATTTATTAATTATCTCACCATTGACATTATGATAATCATTTGTTTAGATCAGAAATCTTCAATTAAAAAAATGATTCCAATCATCTATTGGGTAAATGAATTTCCTTGATTTGTCTTTTTTCCTTAAATACTAAATGATGATTTTTTGAAATTATTAATTGCAATAAAAGAGATTTATTAGTGATTTCTTCATAAAATAAAATTATAAATTTAAATAATTAGTCATGATAAATCAGTTTTCTTAAATATTTTATAATATATATATATATATATATATATATATATATATATTAAATTTATTAATTTCAATCAAAGAAATAGATTTATGATCTCCCCACATAAATATAAAAAATTAAAAATCTAAATAAATATATAATTATTTGTTATACGCGGGCATTGCGAACAAAGACATAAAAAACATTATGCCCGTGAACAAACCCGGGTATCAAAGATAATTATACGCGGGCAAACCCGTTATGCCCGTGAACAAACCCGTGAAAATCACTATACAAATCACGGACAAAAATAGATAATTATTAATGTTATAGAGTATGTGATCTATTTTACATAATATGGTAAGTACATAATCATACCGTAGATTAAGGAAAAATATGAAAATCACTACAAATCAATATAATGTTTTTACAAATCAAGGAAGTAAATTGATAATTATATTTTGTAATAAAATAAACTATTTTTGGTATAAATACTAATAATCATAATCATACCGTAGGTAATCATTAGTTGATTATCATATTTTTGCATGTATTTACAAATTATAACATCATACAAATAAGTAACGTCTAGTATAAAGTATAAATTATAATGCGAAATTTTAAAAGTAATGTCTACAGTAAATTAATGCAATATGGTGATCTGCTGGATATAATGCGTACTATTAGGATTTGCCTATGTATTTGATTAATTATTTATATATCAGATGTAAATTAATTGATTTCGAGTTTTCGATTATATAAACTCTAATTTTTTTAAAATAATTTCAACTAGTTTAACACCCGTGTATTACACGGAATTTATAAAAAACTAAATATGAAAATTATTTGTGAAAATTATAAAGTTTTAATTTAAAATAAAAAATTAAAAGGATTTGTTTTCAACCCGTGCTTTGTTCAGTTTATTAATTATTATAATTATTGATTAATATTATATTTTAATATTTAGATTAAATTCGTTAATAATTAGATTTAAATACTTATAAAAATTCAAAAGATGTCACATTTTCAACCCGTCTAATCTATAT
>BMAC01001270.1:79410-106946 GCA_014905375.1 Phtheirospermum japonicum | reverse complement strand
TTTCTAAATGATGGGAAATAAAGAAAAATCTCAGGCGGAATTTCGTAGTTCTCTCTTATTTATAAATATGAAATTTGTGGCTGTTATTTCATTTCTTTATCAGGAGACTTGGTTGGGATCCTAAACAAGGGGAGAGCCACCTTGATGCCATGTTAAGGGCGAGCTCTTAACAGCACTGGCGTCGTTTGGATATTTCTTTATTTTGAAACAGAATTCCTCGGTGGGCAAGGCTAGCGTGAACTTGGGCATATTTATAGGCCGAAAAGGCTATTAGTTGTGTTGTGTTTTTTTTTTTTTTTTTGTAAAATTATAATGTAAAATATTTTTTCAAATATATTGAATGCTTTTGTTAACATTTGATGTTGATTTAATTTTAAATTTCATGAAATATAAATTAAATTGCAATTGTTTGGTATTTTTAGGTTGGGATGAGGATAGGAATAGGATGGACATTTAATTTTTTTTTAATTATTTATTCATGAATTTAGATGGGTTATATTTAAACCGATGTTAATTTTCTCTGGGAAAACAACATCGGTTTCTTAATAAACCGATGTTATTTCCCAGTAATTATTGGTGACGCTTCTTACTAAGAAGCGCCACCCGGTTTCTATATTAAGCGGCGGTTCTTGGATAAGAACCGCCACCCGGTTCTGTTTTTGGCGTCGATTTCGACCGAATTTCAATACTTTTGGCGGCGGTTCAAACTAAGAACCGCCACCCGGCTCCTATTTTAAGCAGCGGTTTGAACCGCCGCCCGGGTTTTTTTAAACTTTAAGCGTCGGTTGTATTAGAGGCGATTCAGAACCGCCTCTAATGGCTGTTTTGAACGCCTCTAATCGACTTTTTTCCACTAGTGATTATATATTTGCACGAACAAAATTACTATCTTACGCAAAAAAGAAATTAAAATAATATTACATATACTACAAGTTAGATGCACGGCATTTTTTCAATAGAATTATCAGTGTCTTATAAATTTAATATTTTATATCACATATTCACATGTAACACGCGGGTGTAATTGAACATGCGATTTAGGTTAATGAAAAAAAAAATTATGTGGCGCCAGATGTTGAAGATGATGCAATACGTATAGTTGTACCCCAAAATAAGTGATTTGTATATACTAGGTCATAAGATTTCAAAGATTTGAGAATGGTGAGTTGGTTTTGTTATCTTAGTTTTGTTTGTAATCAAACCACTAGTGTTCGAACCCCAGCATGTAACAAAATTATTTTGTTGATTTTTTTTTTAATAAAACACTTTTTTTTGTTAATTTCACTAGTGGAAAAAAGTCGATTAGAGGCGGTTCAAAACAGCCATTAGAGGAGGTTCTGAATCGCCTCTAATACAACCGACGCTTAAAAATTAAAAAAACCCGGGCGGCGGTTCAAACCGCTGCTTAAAATAGGAGCCGGGTAGCGGTTCTTAGTTTGAACCGCCGCCAAAAGTATTGAAATTCGGTCGAAATCGACGCCAAAAACAGAACCGGGTGGCGGTTCTTATCCAAGAACCGCCGCTTAATATAGAAACCGGGTGGCGCTTCTTAGTAAGAAGTGTCACCAATAATTACTGGGAAATAACATCGGTTTCATTAAGAAACCGATGTTGTTTTCCCAGAGAAAATTAACATCGGTTTAAATATAACCCATCTAAATTCATGAATAAATAATTAAAAGAAAATTAAATGTCCATCCTATTCCTATCCTCATCCCAACCTAAAAATACCAAACAATTGCAATTTAATTTATATTTCATGAAATTTAAAATTAAATCAACATCAAATGTTAACAAAAGCATTCAGTATATTTGAAAAAATATTTTACATTATAATTTTACAAAAAAAAAAAAAAAACACAACACAACTAATAGCCTTTTCGGCCTATAAATATGCCCAAGTTCACGCTAGCCTTGGCCCACCGAGGCATTCTGTTTTCAAAATAAAGAAATATCCAAACGACGCCAGTGCTGTTAAGAGCTCGCCCTTAACATGGCATCAAGGTGGCTCTCCCCTTGTTTAGGATCCCAACCAAGTCTCCTGATAAAGAAATGAAATAACAGCCATAAATTTCATATTTATAAATAAGAGAGAACTACGAAATTCCGCCTGAGATTTTTCTTTATTTTCCATCATTTAGAAAATGCAAAGAACTGAAAAAGAGATATAAAAAGCCAATTACTTTGGGCTGAGAAGTTTTAGGCCAGATAACCACCAAACTTAAAAGACACCGATTACGACGAAAAGTCGGAGTCAAATAAACTGCAACTTTTCGAATAAACATCTCATCCTTAAAGCAGATATGACCTTCAAAATTCAAGAATTAATATAACTAGATAACATGCCAATCATAAGCAATAACCTCAATAGCTATTCTTATCACAATAATCAGTGTACCTTGGCAACTGGAGTTTTCCCTGTTCCAGGCGATTCAGTCAGAAGAATTCCCTGAAATTAGGTGGAAATTAAAAAATGGGATGATTACCCAATTAAAAGAAAAAATTGATTGTTTGAGGTTTTATACCTATGAAGGGGGTAAACTGTAATACATAAGGAAACCTCAAAGTTTTTTTTTCTAATATACAAAAACCACGTGCGTTATTTGTAATTATCTCTTAAAAATTAATAAAATCAACAAACCTTATGTAACTTCCCTCCTAATCAAGTGAACTTTGAAGGATTTTTCAAATACTCGACGACCTCCACGAGCTCTTGTTTAGCATCATCGCAACATTTGATATCTTTAAATATCTTAACATTCTGCATAATACGATCCAAAAGTTATTTTGTGTTAATTCAGCACAATGTGATTGTTCACAAGAGATACATCATTATATTTCCAAAAGAATCCCTAGAATAATCTAATCAAACTCTTAAAAAAGATCTCGTACAAACACAATTCTCACTTTAGAATTTAATATATCCAATGCAAAAAGCAGCACCAGAATCTGCTTAGAAGCCACTTGATTGCTTCCTCTTTCTCTCTCTTAAATATCTTTCATATATCTCTCAAATGACTTAATTCTAAGTATTGTTTTCAGTTAAACCCCTTTTAAATCATCATATATTATCTCTCATGATATATATTGTATATATATAGTTCTGTTAAACATGTTTTTGGTTCTTGACTACATTGTGTAGCAACATTTGAGCCAAAAAACAAAACAAAAATAAAATAAAAAAGAATTGGTATCTTGATTGTAATAAAATAATAATTAAAACAAAATCGACGAATGGGTCGAAATTCGGGCTGTGTTAAGCAGAAGATGAGAAAAGGTTTATGGTCACCAGAAGAAGATGAAAAGCTTTACAATTACATTACAAGATTTGGTGTTGGTTGCTGGAGCTCTGTGCCTAAGTTGGCAGGTTTTTTCTTTTTTCTTTTTTTCACATTTTGTTTGAATCACATTATTTTTGGTTAATTACAAACACCACCCTGAGGTTTAGTCGAATTACGAAAAAGAAATTACGAATATCCCCTCACTGAGGTGCAATTTGTTAGAGATAACAAATGTGAATGGGGGTATTTGTAATTTTTTTTAAAGTATTGGGTCCTTTTGTAAATATCCATTGTATATCACTATCCATACACAATAAATAGAATAAAAAAGGAAAGAAACAAAAATAAATCATATTGTTCTCCAGCAGGCATACAAATATACATATCAAATTACGCACGTATTTTATCAAGAGAAAATTCAGAGTGTGCTTGGAGACTATACCGTAATCAATTTGATGCAGCATGGACTGAAACCCGCTAGARCTTGTCTTGCAAACTTATCTCCTGCAATAATAATAACAAAAAGAAGCAACTCAACATATATTCAAAAAATGAAATTTAAAATTTTAAGCACGCAAAACAAAAGAGCAGAGATGAAGAGTTTACTGTCGACAAATTCAGGGGTCTCAAAGCGCAGGACCGTGTTACTCTTATAAGTAATATACTTTTTTTTTTTTCATTAAATGTAACTTCTCAAGCATAAATATTACATTGCAACTAATAAAATATGATTTGTCAAGCATACAATTTGGTCTTCTGTATACTTTCTTCCTAGAACATGAATTTTTTGGCATCCATCAAAACTTGGGGGGATATTGATAGCTCTACATTACCGGAAAWYWTTTTTTATACAACTCATATTTCGAAAGCACCTTTCTTGCTTKTTAAGGGTGGATAGAAAATATTCKAAGCAWGAATCTCAAGTAGCTCAAACGTCACAGAAATGAAAATGATGCCATCAGCATAAAACCAAGAGCACAAAGGACTCAATGTTGAATTAGCTGCTGCCACGGTTTTGTTGTTCCCGAATGTCGTGTACATGCAGTTGTCGTAGCTAGGATTCTTGTTCGTTCTGACCCCAGCTCCTCCTAAAGTGCAAGCAATGTCATAGCTCCATTCTGCTGGTAATAACTATTAAAAGCATAATACGTCAAGCTATCAGGCTCAAAATAAGGCTGGCTTGGCTGAATCGCCGAACAGTCCACATTCCCAGGCCCGCACGCCCAACTCAGCCCGTTCTAAAGATCCGCCTCCGAAGCCGAGCCCAACGCAATGCACCACGTCCCATTCGAACCACCTGTTACATTCGCGTTAGCATTCACGTCAACACCACCCCTCCCTGTAAAATCGAGATTATAAACGCTCGTCTGATCTGGAAAAAACAAACCCCAGTTCCTCTCCGACTCCACGCCGGGCTTCCTATTCTTGTTAAACAACGAGAACAAATACGTATCTATCTCCTCCCCGGGCTTTGCCGGCGTGCCCGTATCGTTGATGACGTGGYGRATCAAGCTTGTGTTATATGTCTGCGCATTGTCCAGRGTCGCGRCAGTCTCCTTGGCCRACCCTTTGGACGGCCAACCTGTCTCAGTCACCATAATCCCAATCGTTCGGAAGCTTAGGGCTGCGAGGGCGAAATTGACCGCGTTGATCTGGGCATCGAACATGTTGGTGTATAGTAAACCCGTGTTGGGGTCGATGACCTCGGACGAGGACTCGAAGAGCGCGTAGTCCAGTGACACGTTGGTCGATGAGTCCCGGTAGGCATGGGGAGGTCGTCGGTATTTCGGCCGTAGCATACTCCAATTTTGCCGGCTATGCACGTGGTACCAAGAAGCAACAACAGGTGAACACTTGCAAAGATGAGTACAAAGCCGCTCCCCATTTTCTCTATCTAGTTACTGCGCAGCCATTAAACCAAAAAAAAAAAAGAAAATAAGAAATAGCCTCACTCAGTGAAGCACCTTTTTGCTCTAAGCTTCTCAATTCTCTACTGGTGAGATTTTGTGAAATAATTTGAATACTTAATAGGCCTGGTTATGATGTTTCCTAGGAACCCAGTSWGGGGAATATCCGGAAGTCATAAACCTTCATCGAATAGATTGTCTATAGCTGTGAAGTGTGGAAATCCGATGTCATGGTCTACAAATGGATTTGGTTCAAGAGCAAAATCAAATGTTACATTATCTTATACAGAACAAAATTAAATTCCTTGTGAAGTTTGAGTATAAAAATCAAAATCATATTTTGTTTTACGTACAAAATCATGTTTCAACATATTGTACAGAACAAAATAAAATTMTTTGCCAAGCTTGGGTCAAGATATGTTATATCTAAAACATGAAAGCATTAAAAAAGTCGGTGGTGACTTACGCCTCCTTCTCTTGAACTTAACTTGGAAACGCTTGAAGTAAGCTCTCGACTTCTGGGCTTTGACAAACACCTGTAAATAACATCACCCAGTATTAGCAAATACTATAATTGGCACAAAATGCTTTTAAACTATTTGTAATCGACAGTCAGCTAGCACAGTTATTCCTTATTATGAGCCTACTCAGATCCGAACAAAACTAATTGTTTCTATTTCGCCTAATAGCATAAAAAACTCTAGATACTGTGAGGGTTCTTAAAAAACTTTGAATAATCTAAGAGTCATTTGTTTATAAAAGAATCGAAAAAAAAAAGGCATCGAAACACAGAGCGGTAGAAATTCTAACAAATATTCAGATCCCTAAAACAAAAAATAAATGTCACCAAAAATCCACAATAAGAGAATAAAACTGGGAAGTTCTCAAAAATATGCCAAACATCGAAGAAGTTGAGTAAATGGTATCGAGCTGCTACGGCTAATTAAAACAGCTAAAAACTAAAAGAACGGAAAAATAAAACTCAACCTAAATCACGAACAAAAAATAAACCAGAACTAAGCACCACATGAATAAGAATAAAAGGATCAAAAATACAATTAATTAAAAATTCGCACTACCTATTGATGACCAAATACATGATTTACCATCAGATCTTGGTTTCGTCATCTATAGCGCCAACTCTTTTTTTTTTGTTGTTGTCGGCCTAGCCGTGGTGGAGCAACTGTGAGAGACCTCCAATCCAATGAGCTGTCCTCCGCCTTCGTTGCTAGAGAGCAGATCTAGAGATGGCAAGGAGGAGTTCTTGAGCTACCGTATAAGACAACACGAGGATAGATGAAAAAAGGTAAAAAGAAAAAAAAGAATTGGGAACCGCTTATTTTTGGAGACGGTTTGAATAAAGAACAGTAGGAAGCGTCGCCCGATGCAAGTTATTTGACGCGCTTCATAATAGAAGCGCCACCCGGAGGAGATTATTTGAGACGGTTTTGCAATGAACCGCCTCTTTTATATTTTTAAGTGACGCTTCAGTCTCAGGAACCRTCACCCGGTCATAATTAAAAATTAAAAAAATCGATTAGGTGGCGGTTTGAATAGTAAAACCGCCACTTTTACCTTTTTAGCAACGGTTCCCCCTCGAATCGTCACTTATGCAGCGCCACTAATTAGCTTTTTTCCACTAGTGAATATATATGTATCAATGAATTATATTTGAATTAGATAAAAAGATTTAGAATATAAATGTAAAATATACAACACCCGCGTGTTATATGTGATATACAATATTAAATTTATAAGACACTGATAATTCTATTGAAAAAATATCGTGCATCTAACTTGTAGTATATGTAATATTATTGTAATTTCTTTTTTTTTTTTCTGCGTAAGATACTAATTTGTTCGTGCAGATATATAATATATATGTATCAATGCATTATATTTGAATTAGATAAAAAGATTTAGAATATATTTAATATTTATTTTTCTAGGCATAATCATTTATTATTAGTATTAGTATTAGTAGTATGTTATCTTTTTTGTTTCACTTTTTTTTTTGTTTTTTGTTTGGTATAACAATAGTTTTTCATATATACTTTTAATATTATTTTCAATTTATTATATTTGGATTAGATAAAAATACTTTAAGTTTATATTTTTATATTTATTTCCCTTTTGTAATAACTTTATATAATTCATATTTTTCCTATATAAATATTTAGAATTATAATAAAATTATTTCAACTTTTATTGTAAATAAAAATTAATTCAACTTATATATGCTTTCTCTAATTAGATATAAATTTTTTATATATTTATAGTAGAAGAATAAAAGTAAGATATTGAATTGGACAAAATATGTTAAAGAAAGTATTATAGTAGGTAAGATGTAATAAAGGAAGAGGCATTTTATTAGTTGGACCCAGGTGCACCTTACAAGGTGCACCATTTTCCCTATATAAAAGTATTTTTGGGAATTTCCATGCGCCATCTCTCTCAAAGTTAGAATTGCCTCACGCGCTTTAAAAAAACTCTCTCCACAATTTTTCTTCTTCAACAATTCCACGATCTATATCGCAAAATTTCCATCGATTTCGTCCAAATAAAAATCAATCACCGGCTATACCCATCAAAAATCGACAGTAACGACGATCCCCATCGATTTTGACAGCAAATAATTCTGAGTTTTTTTTTCGATTTTCATCGAATTGGCTTCAAAACCGAAACAATCGCTGGAGAAGACGGCTAACAAACAGATCCTTTTTTTAATTCCAATGGATGTGAACTGGGTCGAGGATAAGTTATTTTGGAAGTTGATATAATTTTTTTTTTGCTATTAGGTTTACGCTATTTCTTTTTTTCTTCTTATTTTATGTTGTAATATTGGTGATAAAGCCATCAAGGATATGTGTGATTGATGGTGGTGGTGAATTAATGCACCAGTACTAATTCTGTTCGAATTTTGCGAAGAGATGATGGAATTTAAACAAATAAGAGCAATAATATTTGGTATTTAATCTCGTACATTAACTGTTTGATGAAATGCTTAAATGGAAGTGGGATTGTTCTATCTAATATAAAAGTATTGATTCTAAATTCCAGTTTCTGGTGCTGTTATTCTTTGCCTGGTGTGCGTAAACACTCCTAATGAATGTTACTTGTCATTTCACAGAACATCAAGGCTCATGAGAATCGGAAACAGCTATTTTCTACAGTTGTCTCGAGAGAGAGTCCTTTGAAGCAGCCCCCTAGTACTACTGTAAAGGAACCACCCCCGTTGTCGAGCTCATCTAATTCATCTGGAGGAAATCTGCAACCATCAGTGTAAATTCTTTTTGGCTGGTCCGTTAAAGATTTTGATGTATTACTTGTCGGATAATTACATTATAACCAAGATGATTTGTGATAATGCACCAAGTACAATGTCAGGAAAAGGTTACTTAGTCTGTCTGACTGTCTTGTTTTGTTAGAACTGCCAATAGACTACGGAGTGGCTGATTGATAAAATTGTGCCCTTGTTTTACAAAGTTTTATTTCTCTGTAAAGATTCTTTTTAATATGTTAATGTTTAGAATTATGTGGGTTGACCTTGTGATCCTAAGCATAAATGTGTTTCATCACTGATCTGTTTATTTTCTGAATGTTGAATGTGATGCTATCTGAATGTAGAATGTGATGATATCTGAAAGTAGAGTGTGATGATATGTCAGTCTGTATGTGATGATATCTGAAAGTAGAATGTGATGATATGTCAGTCTGTATGTGATGATATCTGAAAGTAGAATGTGATGATATCTGAATGTTGAATGTGATGCTATCTGAATGTAGAATGTGATGATATCTGTAAGTAGAATGTGATGATATGTTAGTCTGTATGTGATGATATCTGAAATATCTGAAAGTAGAATGTGATGATATCTGAATGTAGAATGTGATGCTATCTGAATGTAGAATGTGATGATATCTGTGTGATTAATATTTGTATTAATCACATATTTTTGGTTTGTTTTATTTTTTTTGTCTTATGTAGTAAAATTTGTCCGACTCAACTTGCTTACCTCAAAGAGTTAAAAAATAAAAGTGGTGTTGGTGTGGAAATTCTTGTGATTTGGACAAATTATGTTACATTAGCATGTTTTTTAATTGTGCATTTTTTTTAGGATGGTATTGGTACAGTTGCTGGAGACGGTTATGTCGTGCATTCGAATGTTGGTCCAACATCGAGTTTGAATTTCATAGTTGTTAGTTCGAATACAAGTTCAAAACTTCAACCATTAACACATTCTTTTGAGTTGTAATTCTTTTAGTTTAAAGTCATTTTATAGTTAATATTTTTTCGATAAATGAAAGAATAGAGAGATAGGTTATTTTTATTTGTTAGACTGTATTCTTTTATTATTTTTTTGGACTGGTATTTTTTATCCGATCTTTTTTTATTGTAATCATAACGACTTTTTTTTTTATATACAAACGTTGTTCATAAACAAGATTATTCGACTTTATTGAAGAAGAAGTTCGATATTTGCTCATATTTTATTCAAATATCTCTATATATTGTGACATATTTTTAGCCTTGAAGGGTATTTAAAAAGTTGAAATAAGATCCGGTTTTGCCATTTTGTTTACTTTGATGTGATTTCTTTCCTCTTCCCTTTTATCATATTCGTTCATTAACTCAAACATATTAGTGGAAAATACAAATAAATTATATTCAAACTAAACTTCAACAACAACAAAATATTCCTTGCCACCTCTCCCATGAAATAAATACACATAGGAATTGAACAATTTGGAGTCAAAATCGAGTCAAATACAAATAACATGAATAATAAAAAATATATATTAAGGGTAATTAAGTCATAATATAAGATATTCATATATCATCACATAAATCATGAATATATCATCACACATAACATGAAAATATATCGTTCCTATGAAAAAAAAAAGAATAAGATATCATATACCATCACACAAATTATGCACATATCATCAAATAGAACATGCACATATCATCACACAAAACATGCACTTATCATCACAAACTACATATATATCAGTCCCAGGAAAAACGAATAAGATATTCACATATCATCACACAGGTCATGCACATGTCATCACATAGAACACGCACATATCATCACACAGAACATGCATATATCATCACAAACTACATATATATATATATATGTATGTATCAGTCCCAGGGAAAACGAATAAGATATTCACATATCATCACACAGGTCATGCACATATCATCACATAGACCATGCACATATCATCACACAGAACATGCACATATAATCACAAACTATATATATATCAGTCCCAGGAAAAACGAATAAGATATTCACATATCATAACACAGATCATGCACATATCATCACACAGATCATGCACATATCATCACACAGAATATGCACATATCATCAAACTACACATTTATTCAGCACTAATCCCAAAAAGATAATTCTCATTCAGGCATTTTTACAAACATGTGATATGCAGTAATGTAATTTTGTACCAAAATATATTAAAGCTTCATGAAGCGGAAATTTCAATGAAAACAACAATTCAAACCACTTTAGATGCTTCAATACTCACATCTCAATTAAAAAAAAAAATAAAAAAATAATTCAAAACCGACGTTAAGCTCAAATTTCCGGAAAACATTGAATTCGAATTTTGCAGAAAATCGCAGCAAAAAATGAATTCGCCGAAGAAAATCGCACAGAAAATCGTCGGAGAAGATGAAGTGTTGAATGAGTATTGAGCGAATAGTGTTTTTTTTACTTTGTTTGGTGTGCTGAAGGGAGATTTTTGCCGATTTCTGAAGGGAGAAAATTTGAGCGCGTGGGGGAAATTGGAGTGAGTGAGGTTCAGCACACGTGGAATGAAATGGAGGACCGGATGCACCATATTAAATGGTCCCGGGTCCACGATATACAGCCTCAAAAGAAGATTATTGAATTAGGCAAAATATAATATTAAAAAAATATTAAAGTAGGTAAAAATATATACAAAGGAAAAATACTAAATTAGGTTAATATTAGGCTCAGATGATATCGAAGCACCAAATTTCTTTCCAAAGCTAACGAAGCATGGGAAGCAGACACATAGGATAGGAGGATTTTGCATTAATATATAGGAGAGATATTGGCCATGGCACTGTCAAAACGGGACAGTCCGTTCCGACTCGTTGCGGGTAGCACTGTCAAAACGAGCCAAAATTCGCGGACTGGCCCGTCAGCCCGCGCAAACAGGCGGGCTTGGTCCATCCTTCTTGCAGCCCGTTTGATCGCGGGCTTTTTTAGCCCGCTCCGCGAAGTCCGCGGGCCAGAGCGGGCTGACCACTTTTTTTGATATATATATTTTTATAATTGTAATTATAATTTATATTAAATTTGAAGGCATATTTGTATTCTTTTATTTTCTATGAGCCCGTTAGAATACTTTAAATATTATCATAATTTTTTTTAAATTTTAATTTTATTTTTTATAATTTTTTACATAAAAATAAGATTTTATTAAAAAAAATGGACCAGCCCGCGAGCGGGCTGCGGACATAGGTTTTTCCAGCCCGCGAAAAAATGGGCTGGCCCGCGCCCGCCCCATTTTCTGTCTCTTATACACATCTAGATGTGTATAAGAGACAGGTTTTGGGCTGGCCCGCGCCCGCCCCATTTTGGGCCAGCCCGCGGTCTGTCTCTTATACACATCTAGATGTGTATAAGAGACAGGGCCCGCGCCCGCCCCATTTTGGGCCAGCCCGCGGCGAGCCGTTGCGGGCTGGCCTGTTTGACAGTGCTACTCGTGGGCTGCTCCAAAACGGAGCGGTCCCGGGCCTGGCCCATTTCTGCGCGGTCCTGGAAATCCCAAGTCCGTGGCCTGTGAAAGATGGCCAACGGGCCAGCCCACGGGCTGGACAGTACAAAAGTGTAAATTTGCAAATTTCAGGCACTAAACTGAGCAAACAAAATGAAGGCCATATCATACAAACCATTTGATACAGACTATCAAATTAAAGTAAATTAAAGTACATAACATTAAAGTCATACAATCATATCTCAATATAATAATACAAAGTACAAATCATTCAAAAGTTATATAATTTACAATACATTAGAAAATCCGCATCCATGTCCAAATCAAACCGAAACCATCCAAAATTCAAATAACCAATCTCCAACAAACCATTCAATCGGATTCAAACTTGATCTAATCAAGTAATATCCATCTATTATTCTCCACCTTTATTATTCTCCACCTTGATCTTCAATCAATATTATTTGGAGTTATTGTTTCCATACTGCAAAAGAAACAAAATAATTTCATAAGCAAGTAAACAACTAAAAACAACTCTCAATTAAAAAAATCAAACACATCCAATTAGAAAATCTAACCAGGCAATCCGTCGAACCTCTAATATTTTGAAAAATCTCTTACATACAAACATGTCCATTGTTTAATAGTTGTCTGCCTATTATCACCCATTCCAGCAAATTCAATATAAATGAACAATAAGTGAAATCTTTTGCTGTTAATTATCACATAAATCTCCACTATAAGGCAAGTGACTGATTCTATTTTTTTTTCATATTAACTCGTTATCAATTGTGTCAAAAATGGAAATCTGTATAATTAATCAAATAATCACATAAATATCCTTGTTAAGAATTTGTTATGTGCTGAGACATTTGTTCTTGTTTGCATTTTTTTTAAATCCAAAGCGGTGGCATTTTCGCAACATCATCATTGGTACTTATTATTATTATTTTTTTTGCCTTTTCATATAGCCGTATCATCATTTGTCATACTCGAGATTAAACTTTTAAATGTTCAGTTTTCCCCATCTTCTATGAGTTTCAAAGTTTCTGTGTTTTTTTCCCCATCATCCAGTAGTCTTCAATTTAACAAATGTTATTTCCACAATTGCAGAACATCTAAAAAAAAAATCCAGAGCCCCTCGTAAAAATAATATGAATGAATCTAATAATCCGAACAAATTTAAGGATAAACTAAGAAAAAATACTCATAAAAAAGAATACAAAAAAAATCAAACAGATCACAATAATCCAAATCAATGATGTCAGATAATCTACAAATTAATATTGAAAATAAGAAGAAAAACCACCAAATGAGATAATTGAAAATAACATTTACTAATTACTAATTAGGGTTTAAATGATTTGAGAAAATCGGATTAAAACCAAACCTCATCAAACTCAGACGGAGAGGATGTAGACTGTGGTGTGGCTGGTGGACTGGTCGTGGGCGACGCTCAAGAAGATGCGGACTGGTGGCGGGCGACGCTCATTCACGGTGGCGATGGATTGAAATTGGTGGCTGTGATTTAGAATTAGGGATTTAGAAATTAGAGGCTTCTAGCCTGACTAGGGTGGAGATTGGAGTAGGCGTCGGCGATAGAAGGAAGAAGACGAGAGGGTGAAATGAAATTAGGGATATTAGAGCTTGCTGCAATGAGCGGCGTCCCCGTTCTTAATTGCTGCTGAAATTTCTTTCTATATAATAATATTATAATATTTTTATATTAAAAAATTGCGGGCCAGCCCGCTCCGGCCCGCAAAAACCTGCGCACTTAACGGAGCGGGACAAATAGGCCCGTGATTATACAAGCCTGAAGATTCTAGGCCAAGATCGTCCGTTTAAGCGGGCCAACGGGTCGGCCTGCGGGCTTTGACCCATTTTGACAGTGCTAATTAGCCATATATTAGTTCATAATAGGAAATCACCAAGACTACGATTATTAGCTATTGTCTAAACTAGTGTAGACACCCGCGTATTACGCCGGCATAATAAAATAAATACATAATAAAATAAAATTTAAAAATTGGAAATTGAATTGTTCATACAATAAAAAAAATGTTCACATGAGGTTTTGAAAAATTTATTTGTAAACAATATTTATTGTCTTATTAACAATGTTATCATCGTTGTTGTCGCAGCATAAGATTTTTAATCCTTACGACTCTTCACTCAAGAGATGGCGACATAGAGCTGGCCATGGCAAAAAACAGGTCTTGGTAAGTACAAACTAACATTGGATAGAGTTTGACCTTGACTCTTGTTTATAGTCATTGCAAAACAAACAATAAGTGAAAATGATCTCCTCTAAAATTTAAACGGGACCCTGTTATCTGATGGACTCAATGCCATACGTGGAATATAAACCTTCATTCCAATATTAGTTTCTGAAAGAATCTTTGCCTCAATAATGCGTTCTCTAAGTTGGGTAACAACCAACCTTGTACCATTGCATAATCTCGAAACTTGATCCATGTTTCGAATCAACATAACCGGAACTCCAATCTTCAATTTACAGAACATAATTAGAAATCCCTAAGCACTTTATTGTATTTAGAAAGTCGACCGAGTACACTTGATGTTGTGCTTCTCCATTCACATATGTCTTGCAAATGGTCTCAGAACTAAGATATACTCTTTCATCCCCTGAAAGAATAGGCATCACGTACTCATCAACTGTTTCAACAATTTATAAAATAAATTATTTTAGAAAGGTGGTATTTTAACACAAACCACCACATGGTGACAACTCAGCTTGCAAAGCCCGCGATTGCTCGGGCATATATAAGAAACTCATAAAAAAATATTAAAAAAGAAAAAATTAAAGACTTGAAAAAATGAATATAAGAAGTTAAATAAATGAAGTATAGATTACTATTCAAACATATATTATCAAAATTAATTTCCTACACTTAATATATTGAACAAGATAGATTTATAAATATCTCTTATATGCCTATTTTCTCAACTCAATATGAGAAATTGGTATGATAATAAATTTATATAATAAAAAAACCTATATTATAAAAAATAATCCTTTTAGGTAAATAAATATATTATTAAAACCACCATACCGCTCAGAAGATAATAACTTCATAATCACTTTCAAAAAACTTGCTATCAATTAATATAAATTATTGCATATTTTCCTTATTTGGATTAGACATTATTATCTTTTAATATCTCATCAAAATCTGTTTAAATCATAAGGTTTATATAAATATCTAGATATCAATCAAGATATTAATTTAATAAAAACACTATATCATTCCATCAATAAAAAAAATAAAATAATAATAATAATAATATAGAGTATATTGCAGCTAATTGAAATAAATCTTCAAACATTGAGAGATGATAATTATATTTAATTAAAGATTCAAACATAACAAATTTGGGAGAAGTACCCGTAATTAGATTTGCTTGAAAACTTGTATTTTTCTTGAAAAAAATGATTCATTTCAACAATATCTCACCACATAATAATCTCCACTTTTTACTTTCGATTCCTATCATATATTTTGGAGCACCTTATTTGTCACCACTGAAATCATTCATAAGAAATTAACGAGAAATTATCATATTGCTCAATTAGAACACAAAGTACGTACCTTTCTCCACAAATCGTATTATTAACTATAATTAGATCAGCCAAACATGTTTAAGAAGATGTGATTTATATTGTAGATCGTAAAAAATTAGGTTAAAAAATATAGTAAATATTATGCAATAATATGATAAAATATCAAATCACAATAAAAGAACCACTACATATTAGGTTGCATTTCATAAGGTTGAATTGTTCCTTAAGATTAGAATTGACTTTTAATTAACTGATATTAGAATCAGTTAATTTGGTAATAATATTCAAATATAATAATCTAACTAATTATGTCGAGGGTCATTATATTTTAATCAATTATTTGTGAAAATGTGTAAATGAATAATTTAAGTGTGAAAGTTAGATTTTCAGTCAACTGATTGATCCGATTATGAAAAATACACTATAATGATTAAAATACATATTGTTATATATGCATTTTATTATATATGATGTGTATTTTATTATATAAACTATTCATAAATAGTTTGATATGTAATATATTAGACATAGATAAAATTATTTTACTAAACTAAATGATAGAAATAAATTAGTTGGCAATATATGTGAATATTTTTGTGAGCTTACTTATACATATTTATATTTGATTGTGTCAAATTATTCAAATAATATATATAGAAAAAAATTTAAAAAAAGTATTTATTATCAAATTAAATAAACATTATTATATAATTGGATTCTTGGATTATGGAAAATCAACTTATAAATATCTCATTTAATATATGTGTGGACAATACATAATAAGAAAATATTTAATATCTCATTTATTTTCATATATACGCTATTTAATATATATGTATGGACAATATATAATATTTATTTATTTCCATATATACATTATACAATATTTTTCAATGATGGAGTAATTAGATTTATATCATGATATATGGAAACTTGGATTTGTCAATCACGGATATCAAGCGTTCTAAAATAAAACATGTGTCAATATTAAAAGTGTTAAATTATCATAATAGTTTATACAAAATAATGTAGTATATTTATTCTCAGATCAAAGATGTTACCGTATAAAACATTTTCAATTACCTTAATCCATGGATGGAAAAAAATACTCGTATCTTTCTATAATAAATAATTTCAATTTACATTAATAAAATTACTTGTATCTTTCTATATTTAGTCCTAAAATATAAAAATATTTAAAAAAAGTCATTTAAAAAAGTACCATATAATAAACAATTTCAATCTACGTTATCAAGTGATGGAAAAAGGAGGACTCTCTATAATGCTCTACTGATTTTGAAAACATATAATGCTGAAATATATACAAATCTTTGAGTGTAATGTATATATTCTAAGTCTATGTAATTATATTAAATAATTTTTGAATGTATGATACTATATGATATTTTGGATATGATTTCTCATACTAATAAATTTCGATGAATATGTTATCACAAAACAAATCAATTGAATATAATCATATAATCATGTGAGATCTAATCCATTTAATAAAGCTCAATTAATCAAAAATAGACATTTCTAGTATTAATTATATGTATATATTTTCACTCATGATAGTTCAATTCGTATTTTAACTATAATTAAATTAACCAAACATGTTTAAGAAGATTTAAATTATTTTGTAGAACGACAAAAAATAGGTTTAAAGAATGTAGTAATTATTATGCAAAAATATGACCAAATATTAAAGTAATAAAAGAACCACAACATATTAGGCTGCATTTCGTAGGGTATAATTGTTCCTTAAAATTAGAATTGACTTTTAATGAGATATTTGGATAAATAAATTAGGTAATAATGTTAGATTATAATCGGTCAACTAATTGATCTGATTTTGAAAACTACAGTATAATGATTAAACTACATATTATGAGAAAATAAATTAGATTTCTAAAACTAAACATGTGTCCATATTAAAAGGTTTAAATTACCATAATTCACATACAAAAATAATGTAGTATTTTTTTCCATACGAAGAAAGAAAATACTTGTATCTTTCAATAATAAACGATTTCAATTTACATTAATTCATGTATGAATAGATGTGTTATCAATTAGCTTAATTCATGCACAAAAAATACTTTTGTCTTTTCCATAATGCTAGTATTTTAACAAATCAAAAAATAGGAACCGTACCCATAGATAGGAACTATTAACAACCACCGAAAATTCACTACTGCATATTGTAGCCATCTTGATTTTTTTCTCTTATAAACGAAATACAACAATCACAAACTTTCATCAACTCAAAGTAAAAACTAAAAGTAAAACCTAAAGCAATAATAAAAAAATTACACAATAGATATTTAAAAAGTAAATGCATGAAATATTTATATAAAATAGAAAAATATCAAAATAATCAATCTCTGCCTAATTACTAAGCACAAGGAGGCTCTGCCTAATTCCTAAGCACAATGAGGCTCATATCTGTTAATAATATCATGCAAACAAAACTGCCACCTAATTCCTAAACACAATGAGGCTCAGATATCTATTAATAGATCTGTTAATAATCTCACACAAATGAAACCGACACGCCATGGCTGCAAAATCACCGGTTGCACGTGATACGTCACATGCCGTCCGGGCTGCATCACCAAGATAAGGATTGATTTTCCAAATGCCCGACCCATTAATTAGCTCAGAACGAAACAAACAACAAATAGTATCATCACAACCTCGATTTACGAGTCGAATTTACTAATGCCCGACCCATTAGTTCAGGTCAACATAAAAAAAAAATCATCACAGCCTCTCAAATAAAACAACCTGAACATAGGTCCAGTGATCAATCACCATCTCATCGACCGAAGCAAAATATATATGTACTATCATCAAAGATATATAAGATCTGAAAAAAAAATAAAACCACAAATTCAAATTAGAAAAAGATTCCTAATTAATAGGAAAGAAAATAAACCTATAAATCTGCAAATTAGACGGAATAAGATTTACAAACATATGAGATCTACAAAAGCATTTCGAAAAATTCGGGCGTTCATCTAGAAAACAAACATACCCAAACAACTTAATACATAGTAGGTAAAGTGCTTGGAAACCACCACAACATCCTGTAGCATGGCTTCAGTTTCTTGTATTATAGTAATATACAATAATCAAGAACCCATTGAAAATGGATTATCACAAAATGGTTTAAATTGAAGCGGACATAAACAATCACAAAAAATTTCACCTAGAAAGGCAGGACTTTCTGTTTCTCACGGTCATATGCAACAATCTCACAGTCAAGAACAAATGATGATGTAAAAGAATTAAATTATCATATAACTTACGAAATCACATAATTTGAATAAATTTATCATATAAGAGAAATAGGCATAAACAACCAACTTGGCTCAGCTAAACTTATCTATAAAATGCAGCCATTGTGTGTTTTTAATACCCTACTATTTTTCAGTGAACAAAAGATAATCAGAAAACTCAATTGGCTATACTTATAAGTGAATAAAGATAAAAGTCCTATATAGGATTCGCAAGATTTGAATTAGCAATATTGATGAAACAGTCCTCTGAGTAGTCCCCATCATTACCAAACTCCACCTCCTTGAGAAAAAAAATACGTAACAAATAAAAAAATACATACCAAATTGAAAGATACGTCTGTGGTGTGGCTGATTTCACTATAAACTAAGTGCTAAACACACATAAAATTAGAGATCACAAAAAATAGAGTTTCGTTCTAAAATGGCATATTATAATATTTCAGAAATATCATCTTTTTGTAATAGTCATCAATACAAACTTAGTGTACAAATGGAAATATGCCTTTTCAATTTTTGGGAGTTTCTTACAACAGAAATGAAAAATGGTACACGGATAGGACTCCCCTTAATTCCCTTCCTCAAGTCACCACCCTCATTGTTCCCCCTCCATACAAAGATGACATAGACAAATAAATGCCCATATTAGATTAATTCATCATTGAGACTATTTCAAAAATATTATCAATAAGTATTTCAGCTCCAAAACAAACAAACATTTACAATCAGAGTTTTAACACAGCAACGAAAATAAATAGATGCTCACCAATTAATTTGTCAAAGGCCCGTTTCAAAACCGGCCGAATCTTCAATTGGAAACTATGCCATCAATTGAGTAAATCTCAAAAAATTCCAAATACGTCATCAATTGAGTAAATCTAAAAAAATACTCAGTAATATATATTCCCAAAATCGAATGATTCTTGCGATTAGATTGATGGGTTTATCTGTACTCTTTGATAGTATTCTTTGGAGTGAGAGAGATGAAAATCTGAGATTGAAGAAAAACCCGATGGTTTCTTTAGAGAAAAAGATACAAAGAGAGAGGGAAATATAAAGAGTGAAAAATAAATACAAATACAGAAAATTTATGAACTAATAGATATGTAAATAAAAAGAATAAAAAATCAGAAAAAACCTGCAAAGACCCACGGTATGAACATTTGTTCGAAGATATGCAATAATGAATTCCCATTTCAGTAAACACTAATAAAGATCTGATCTATTAGTGTTTGAAGATCTGCCAAAATAACCCAACAAAAAATCAGAATTGATATTATGAAAAAATACAACCAAAAATCCACCAGGATTTTTAAAGACACATGCAGTAATTTTCTGAAAAAAATTAGTGTTTTAAGATCTGCAAAATGACTATGAGTGTTTGAAGATCTGAAAAAAGAAATTCCGATCTGCCCAGATTTTATAGATTGTAAGCAATAAAAGATCGAACAAAGAAAATTGAAATAGAAAAAAGATCGAAAGATTGCAAACGATTTTTAAGAAATTAGACGTTTAGGACTGAAACATTTTTGATAGTTTTTGATCAAAAAATTGCAAACATTTTTGTCCAGCTAGAAACGTTCGAGAGAGATTGCTGCTTTCGAAATTCTTTGATAATGTTTTATGAGTTTGATAATTTTTTCAAGTTAATAGATTGAAACAGATTTAATTTTGAGAAAAATTGATAGAAAAATGAGATTGGCGATAGATGATGTTTTTGACCGAGAGAGGAATTCTTAGAAAAGAACAAACCCTAGTTTTTTAGTCGAAAAGAAATATGAAAAAAGTTTTTATTTATAGGGAAAATTCCCAATTACTACACTCCCATCACCCCTTATTGCCAAGTACTCTAGTTAAAAATGTTTAATCCCATTTAGTCAAATATATCCCATTTAATCAAAATAATAATTTCAATTGTCTAGAATACCCTTTTTTATTTAATATATTTATTTATTTTCCTTCTGTTTTTTCTCTTAAGCCTATTTATATTATCTAGTAACACCCAAACCCTAATTCCCACTTCAAATCTTATCTTTTTTTTCCCGTCGGCTCTTTTCCCTTCTCAGTCACCTTGCACAATCGTTCGCATACACTTCACACCAGAGAACAACCCAGGGACAATCGGAATTTCACGAGGTTGTTGTGCTCGCGCAACCGGAGAACGCGATTCACGGAGGACTCGAAGGAGGCGAGGCTGGAATTCTTGACGGGAGAGGATGCGCGGCCGTCGTAGGATTCGTATCTATCGGTTTGGTAATCGGAGAAGGAGAAATCGAGGCAGTGCGAGAGAGTCTGGGTCGCGATAGAGCTGGCTCTCAAGCCGTGGCTCACCAAGGCTCGAGCCGCCATGGACGATTCCGACCCGGATGACGCCGCCGCCGCAAAGCTGCCTTCCGTCGGTGAAGATGATGCTGATAAAAGAGAAGATGAGTTGTAATTTTTGAGTTGAGATAGAGGTTGGTTTGGTTTTAGACTCTGTATTTCGTGGTGTTGCTCTTTAATTACCTTTTAAGTGAAATTAGTAATGATTTATTATCTTCATTAGCTAAATGTGATTAGTTTGTGATCTGGGAACTTTATTTTGATAAATATATTATTTTCATGATTTTTTAGTACGCTTATAGAATTTGTGCTTATTTTTTGGTCAACTTTTACCGTAGTATAAAATCCACTATAAATATATAAAATTTCCTTATATAGGATGAAATTTCAAGAGGCGATGAGTGGTATAAAATCCACTATTAATAGTATAGAATTTCCTTATGCAGTATGAAATTTCAAGAGGCGATAAGTAGTATAAAATTCACTATTAATAATACAAAATTTTCTTATGTAGTATGAAATTTCAAGAGGCGACACACATATTGGTATGAAATTTGATGAATTAGTATGAATTTCATAATGTAGTATGGATCTATCAGTATAAATTTGATGAGTTAGAATGGATTCCACAATTTAGTATGAATTCTACGATTTATTATAAAATTTTGATCGAAATCCGTGTAGTATGAAATTCGATCGGAGTAGTATGTAATTTGATTCGCGTAGTACGAAATTCGATCGGAGTAGTATGAAATTCTGACGACGATCGAAATTCGACAACGGAGTAGTATGTATTTTATTTGAAATAAATTTGTTAGAAATAAAAAATAATTGAAAAAAAGTTAGTAAGGGCAAATTGGTACTCTTAGGTAGTAGTTTGGATTAAATGGGAAACTAATGGATTGAATGGGAAGCTAATAATCTCACTTGACTTTTTGGGACAATTTATTTATCTAATGGAGTATATGGGAACTGCCCCTTATTTATACCCAGACAAAAAATTCCCGAAAGGTAACAATTTAACACAAACCATAAGAAGCTGACAACTCAGCATCCGGACCTACCGAGTGATGACAAATGTCATCCGAAACAATGACTGATTGACACATAGGATAGGGTGTCAACATCATTAACAAATAGGGTGGATATATGGCCTAATGAATATGAACTAATATATAGTCTACCTTAAATATTGAATTGGAAATACTCATAAATATATCAGCCTATTATTGAGTTATTATATTAAAAGAATGTAATATATATATATATATATATATATATATATATATATATATATATATATATATATATACATATAGGTTTTGAATTCATATTTTTTCAGACTATTTTTGTTCTTCTCCTTTTCATTTTTCTGATTTTTTTTTCAAGTTTTGAATTGCAACAGATAGTTTGCAAAAGATAGTTTTCAAAATAGTTTTGAATTGTTTTTAATTGCAGCAGAATTGTTTCGAATAGTTTCGAAACGCAACAGATATTCTGAATACAACCATTAATAAGCAGATAGTTTCGAATTGCAGTAGATAGTTTTCACGAAATTTCGTGAAAATCAGTTCACATTTTTTACAAACAAATTCTAAACTATTCGGCTAGAGAGTTTTAAATCATTCGAATACAGACTTTGATATGTATTCAAAGTAAGAACTAATATTTTTGAGTGAACTTATTTTCGTCAGAGTATTTGTTTGTTTTTCATACCCTATAGCAATTTCTTTGAGTGAAATAGTTCTAATTTATTACAAATAAATTCCAAACTACTAGTATTGGGATTTATTGACTATTCAAATACAACCTTCTGTTAATGTAGTAACTCTCATAGGAACTGAGGTGCATCAATCTCACTTTTGGGCCTCGGGTGCACGCATTTTAGGAATGATTCAAGAGTTAAGATGTTATCAAGCTTTTCTTTATTACATGTGGGCTTCAAACTGGAACAACAGTGTTTGTTATTAATACCTATTATAGCCTGCTTGCTCATGTGTTGCAATTTCTTACTTGTTTGAATAACATAAATGCTGGAGTTCAATCCAATTCATCTTTTATTCATTAAATGTCTTTAAATTAGAAGAAGGTGCTGACTAACCTAGGGCCCTATGAAGTGATGACGCCCTTCACTTTGTTCCTCCTATATATTACTAGTAAAAAGGCACTTGTTAGTTATTTTCAAGTTTTTTTTTTTGGTTTACATATAAGAATTTCACTCTGAAACTATTTGGTATAGAACTGAAGCATTAGATTGTAGGTCTAATGGAACTCTAGACTGAGATGCATCTTGAAATCTGGCTTAATTCTTTTAGCCTTTGAGTAACATGGCTTGCAAGAATTGGTAATTTCTGTTTCTATAAAGTAGTTCGTAGTCTTTAATTGTAATTTTCAACAGAGTAGTTTGGGATTTTAAATGTTAGACGGCCTTTTCAATTGTTTAACAGAGTAGTTTAACAGCTTTGTGGTTTATGTTGTTTGCAATTATTTAACATAGTAGTTCCTAATCTTTAATTATAATTTTCAACAGAATATTTTAATATTAGACAGCTTTTTGAATTGTTAACAGAGTAGTTTAACAGCTTTGTGGTTTATGTAGTTTGCAATTATTTAACAAAGTAGTTCATAATCTTACGTTGCAAATTTCAACAGAGTATTTTGGAAGAATAAATGTTAGACGACAGTTTAACATTTATGTGGTTTATTATTTTTTGACAGAGTAGTTCGTAATCTTTAAATGCAAATTTCAACATAGTAGTTTGGGTTTATAAATGTTAGACGACTTTTTCAAAGTTATGTGGTTAATGTAGTTTGGATTATTAAATTACCTTTATGTAGTTTGAATTATAATAAGGAGTTGAAAAGAGAGCAGGATGAGATTTTTTTTGTGTCTGTTTTTCATTTTGTCCAATTTTATTTTGTCTAATCATTTATTTCTCAATTTTATTGCAAATCCAGTAGCCATAATATGATATACTCTTTTGTTTTGTTTATTTATTTTTAAATTATGAATATTAACACCTATACTTTGAGATTCCAAACTACATAAAATATGTTTGGAATTAGGTACATTAATGTAGATTGGGATTAGAAATTCCAAATTACATAAACTTTGTAAACGTAGCTTGGAATTATAAATTATAAACTACATAAATTAGTTTGTAAGTATTCAACTACAACCTTATTCCGTGATGCGAAGTACTTATTTCTTGTAGTAGTTTTGAATAGTGGTTTTTTGGTTAGTGTAGTGACAAATTTTTTAAAATTAATTTGTAATTATCTTTCAACTATCGTCCCATTATAACTAGTTTTTGCTATTTAATTTATAATGTAGTTTATAATAATCCAACATTTGTTATATATTTGATGTAGATTTGGCCGACTATGGAGGTATCATTGTTCTATGTAATTATGCTGGGTAGATGCTCGTAGTTGACGCAGAGATCAGATTCTGTTTCGATGACCTTGTTCTGAGAGTCCAAGCAAACTGGAGTGAACTAGAGACTATGAATATGAAAATGCATTATTCCATCCCGGAATGTCCAATGTGTGTCCTTGGCAATGAGACTGATTTCAAAATGATGGTTAATATGTTAATAACATTCGGGTTAGTTCGAGTTAGAGTCGATATTTCAAGAAATCTCGTTCAATCTGGAGCCCAAACTGCTCCAAATTATTCAAATAATGAGGACATTTTGTCAACCTTGGTCCCGAGCCACACCAAGAAATTATTAATTGCTGATTGGTACAAAGAGGTATCAACTGTCGGACAAAAGTACGAGGGTGGGGTGAAAGAATTCAGGATTGCATTACGTAAGACGGCAATTGACGTTGGTTTCGAATTTGAATTTCTGAAGAATGACACAGATAGGGTCACAGCTAGATGCTCGGACCATAATTGTACTTGGTATGTTCATGCGTCTACCGAACGTGTTAATGATTTTTCTTATGTAAGAGCAATAAACAACACACACGCATGTGGATCTTGTTTCCCATCACTTAAACATAATCGGATTAATTCTGATCTGATTTCCTTATTGATATTAGAAGATGTTCGACAGGCTTTGGGCACTCGCCCCATTGATGTTGTGAAGTTGTTCTCCAGTAAATATGGTTTATCAATTACTTAAAAAATGGCGTATCTTGCCGTGGAGAAAGCCAGACAATGTGTTTTTGGGGACATCGGAGATTCATTTCAGGGATTGAATTTCTATGTCGATTTTCTTCGCAAGTCCAACCCTGGGTCACACATTATTTCGGATGTTGATGATTCAAACGACCGTTTCACAAGGATGTTTGTTTTATTTGCATCATGTATTGAAGGGTTTAATTTTTGTCAACCTATGATGTTCATCAATGGAACACACTTGTTAGGTAAATTCAAGGGTCACCTTCTCGGGGCTACCGCAAAGGATGGAGATAATGGTAAAATTATTCTCATTTGGTAATATTTTTTCAATCACATGTTCTGATGGATTAGCCTCAGTTTTCCTACATGCGAGCCTGAGTTTTATGCCAGTGTAGTTTAGTATTATGATTCCATATGTCAGATTAGTTTGCAATAGCAGTTCAAACTCTTCCTATGATTTTAAACAACTCTTAATGCCTACATGCGAACCTGAATTTTATGGCAGTGTAGTTTATTATTTTTGTTCCATATGTCAGAGTAGTTCTAAATTACCATACAAACCAATCATATGATCTTAAACACCTTGTACTGCGCACATGTGAGTCTGATTTTTACGGGAGTGTAGTTTAGTATTATTGTTCCATATGTAAGAGTAGTTCGCAATTTTATTTCATAACAAACCTCTGATATTAAACACCTCGTATGGACTACACTCGAGTCTGATTTCTACGTCAGTGTAATTTAGTATTATTGTTCCATATGTCAGAGTAGTTTTCAATTTTATTACAAACTAAACCTATGATATTAAACTACTCGTACTGTAATTTATGAACTAGTATTTTTTTATTGCATAGTGTTTCACTATTTACCACAACAAAATTTTGTGTTCTACTTTTGTATTTCATATTAGCTCAAGATCATATTATAGTTTATGATTACACAAATTTTCACAATTTATCCCGTTATATGATTGTATCGGAGTTTTGTATACTTAGAGTGTATCATAATCTTTTTGACTGTTCTACTCGTAGGGTTGTACCACATAGCGTTTGCGATAGTTGACTCAGAGAATCCAATTAACTGGCGTTGGTTCATGGCGAATTTGAAGAAAATCTTGTCGCCGTATCGTGAAGTGACGTTTGTGTCTGATAGGAACCCTGACCTTCTTGATGCTATGAGTAAGGAGTTCCCCGGAAACCCACACGGACATTATTTGAACCACTTGATTACAAACCTTAAATATATATATCGAGGTAGGAACTACTCAAAGAGTTTGCGTGGTCGATTAGAGTGGCTTCTTAAAAATGCAGCATATGCATCTACGGTTGAATTGTTTTAGGATTATAAGGGGAAATAAAGAGGGGGGAGATGCGGCTAGGAATTCTCTCGAAAACATGGATGTTACACAATGGGCCAATGCTTATTTTTGGGGCAGACGATACGGGGAGATGAGCTGAAACGCGACTGAGTCATTTAATAAATGGGTGTTAGAGGAAAGAAGTCTTCCAATCACTAACCTTGTCGACATCATAAGGATCAAATTGATGGGTCAAATCAGTGGTAATCAAATTTTCATCAATTTTATTTAACAATTGCCAATTTTCTCTCTTGTTAAATCCTTGTACAAGTTAGGCATTTTTATCATTTCTAATTTTTAACATTTCTGGTAGCATCTATAAGCAAGGGAAAGCGTGTGCAAGGTATGGGCGGCTGATTTGTGCCCTTCGATTGTCAAAAAGCTTCAATTACTCATCGATCAAGCAAGGTTGTGGCCAGTAACTCAGTCGTCGAAGTCAGTTTTTGAAGTGCACAGCAATCCATCGGTGGAGGTGAAGCTCGATTACCGAACATGCACATGTAGACAATGGCGAATTTGCGAACTTCCATGTTTACATGCTTTGGCATGCATCTTGCGCACTGGCAGGCCTATTTCAACATACGTGGATGAGTTTTACCACGTCGATGCGTACGTACGTTTTTACTTGATAAGCGAGAAATTGCATGATAATTAATGGTTTAATTCCTATATTTTTATGTTCTTAATATTCTTATATTTATTTATTTCTCGCATATTTATTGTTATGAGTAGTCGAGCACCAATTGTATATTTCTTTCTTATTTTACAGTAATTAGGTGCTAAATTGGTGAATTAAATATTGAAGGATGATCCATAGTAGGATTGCTTCCCGTGTAATTGTCGTAATTTCTATTTCTATGAAGCAACTAGTG
>BMAC01001270.1:54125-78912 GCA_014905375.1 Phtheirospermum japonicum | reverse complement strand
GAGTTTGCACGAAGAAACGAGACACAAAACAAGTGAATTGGTGAAGAAATGACAGTTTTGGGCCTTCTAGAAGGGTTGTCTCTGGGCCCAACCGGTATAGAAAGCTGGGCTGATTGTGAATCATTAGGGACAACACAACATAGGTTGAATAAACCGAGCTTATGTGTTTATTGCCTAGATTAATCTATTTGCCTAGTTATTAATGCTGTTGTTGGGTTGGACCTAGAGAGCTTATTCTAGGTTGTTCAATAATTAGATTCAATTAAAGAGCTTATTTTAATTGAGTAAACGGTAAGGGCAAATTCGAGTAGCAGAGCTTATTGCTAGTTAGGGTTCTTAGTCGCATATGATGAATGGATTATGATATTGTGGTTGGTTAAATGAGTGAATCGAGGGTGGAAACTGAACTAGAACTAGACCTTTATTATTATTGAACTTTTCATTAATCATTTTCTTGCTCGTTTTTAATTAATTATTTCGTTAGTTAATTTTCTTAGAATAATTCAATATTTAAAACCCCAATTATTATTTTAATAAAATACGAATCATCACAATCTAACCACACTCCTCGTGGGTTCGACCCTTACTTATCACTACTAATAGTTGATAGAGAAAAGCTGAGGAAAATAAAATATTTAATTTGACGCTTACGACGAGCGGTTGAAATTTTGGCACCGTTGCCGGGGAGTGACGCGTTAAATTGTGATTTTTAGTATTTTAATTTTAATTTTATATTTATTGCTATTTTTTTTTTATTTTGATTGTTTTGGAACAATTTGAACTCTTGTTGATTATTTTCTCAGGTGAATGAACTTGAGATCATCCGAGAAGAAAATTTTGCATTATTATCCGAAAATCAACAAGAGAGATCGTGAGTTAAAGAAGAAGAAGAAGGAGGCTTCGAGCTTGGAGCAGGTACTACCCAACTACATATCTGATAATTCTTCGAGCGAGAGCGAAGGAAGAGAAAACGAGACGATGGCTGTTCAAGCGGAACGAACGTTGAAGGAGTTGGCAAACCCCGACCTCCCACAACAACCATTGTGCATTACTTTTCTAACGGTGAATGATGCTACATTCAAGTTACGATCCGGACTAATTCATCATCTACCTTTATTCTATGGACTCACTGGCGAGGATCCGCATAAACACTTGAAAGAGTTCCATGTCATTTGCACAAGCATGAAACCCGCCGGAGTCACGGACGAACAAATCAAGCTAAGGGCATTCCCCTTTTCATTGAAAGACCTAGCCAAATATTGGCTTTACTACTTACCTTCGGGATCCATCACTACGTGGGGAGCTATGGAGAAAACATTTTTGCAGAGGTATTTCCCCGCATCACGAGTGGCAAATCTTGAAAGGACATTTGTGGCTAGGCAGACACAAGGAGAAATGTTGCACGAGTACTGGGAACGATTCAAGAGGCTCGTTGCAAGTTGCCCTCAACACCAAATGGGCGAGCAACTTTTAATTCAATACTTCTATGAGGGATTATGCCTTACTAATCGAAACATGATTGATGATGCTAGTGGAGGCACCTTAATGGACAAGACACCGACGGCAGCTAAAGAACTAATATCGAACATGGCAGCCAACTCTCAGCAATTTGGCAGTCGTGATTCTTCATTAAAATCGGTAAATGAGCTGGGTATTGATTCACTACAAACCCAATTAAGTGAATTAAAGGCCATGATGAGTGTGGGAGGAGCTCCAAAAGTTTGGCCATGCAGCTTATGCGAAACATTGGAGCACGTTACTGATGACTGCCCACATTTTTATAACGTACTCGAGGCACACGTAAACGCTTTGGGAACCGAAAATGGGCAAGGGAGAAAGTACGATTCGCACCCCCACACTTTCAATCCAAGATGGGGCGACCACCCCGGTTTTAGATGGAGGGATCAGCAAGGGGGGAAAACTCTTACGAACCAATACAACACCTGACAACAAGGGGAAAACTCGTTGTCGCCACTTGAAGATTTAGTGAAATCGATGGCAGCGAGTTCCGCCCAATTTCAACAAGAGACTAAGGCATCCATAAAAAACTTGGAGACGAAAATGAGTCAGATGGCTGTGCACATAACCAAATTGGATGCGCAAGGCGGTGGCCGATTACCACCTCAAACCGAGGTAAATCCGAAAAATATGAGCGCTGTTACTACACGAAGTGGCAAAGAGTGGAATGACCGACCAATCCGATGCTAGAGCTGGAAAATGAAGACAAAACGGAGGAAGGAAACACGGAGCCAAAACATGCTGAAAGGGTAATCCTAAACCTTCTAATAATTTTAACAACCCCATTGTTTCCCCTCCTAGGACCGAACCACTCCCGTTTCCATCAAGAATCAAGCGTCAAGCAAAGGAAGACACGGAAAGGCAAATACGAGACGTTTTTAAGAAAGTGGAGATCACTATTCCACTTGCCGATGCGATCAAGAAAATTCCTCGTTACGCCAAGTTCCTCAAGGACTTATGAACTAACAAGAGAAGGTTAAATGGAGATGAAAAGGTCCTAATGGGAGCGAACGTGTCGGCTGTATTCCAAAAGAGCTTGCCACAAAAGTGGAATGACCCGGTCATATTTTTCATTCCATGCATAATTGGAGACATGCGAGTCGAGCGAGCCATGCTAGATTTGGGGGCATCAATAAACGTTATGCCATGCACCATTTTCGACTGTTTGAAGGTTGGGCTATTAAAGAAAACTGGGGTAGTGATCCAACTTGCCGATCGGAGCACTGCCTACCCTGATGGTGTTATTGAAGATGTTCTCGTAAAAGTGGACGAGTTGATTTTCCCAGCCGATTTCTATGTGTTGAGCATGAACGAGTCCGCATCAAAATCGCCACCTATCTTACTGGGGCGACCGTTTTTGAACACTGCTCAAACAAAAATCGACGTTACTCGAGGCACTCTAACAATGGAATTTGACGGTCACATTTGTCAATTTAATATTTTTGATGCTATGAAATTTCCTGATTGCGATAACTCATTTTTGCACCTGATTGTTTTGACTCTCTAGCGCAGGAATTTCTAGAAATGCACAAACAAGATGAACTCGAGACGGCAATCACACGAAGTTTGGGGGAGGACTCGCTGCTTTTGAGTTACCCTCTAACTGAGCCAACTTGGGAGGACGACGTACAAGAGATAGTGTCAGCCTTGCGCGCACTTAGTTCAAAACCAAGAGAGGAGGATGTGAACTTCATCAAACTTCCCGAATCGCACGAGAAAGCCGTACCATCCATAGTCAAGGCAACGGAGCTCGAACTCAAAGCCCTATCGGAGCACTTGAAGTATATTTTCTTGGGAGATAACGAGACGTTGCCTGTAATCATTTCTTCACGATTAGACAATTTCCAAGAGGCATCACTGCGGCAAGTGCTCAAGGATAACAAGCAAGCGATCGGGTGGACCATAGCGGACTTGCGAGGGATAAGTCCTTCCATGTGTATGCACCGAATTTTGCTCGAAGAGAATGCTGCGCCATCTAGGGAGCCCCAAAGGCGACTGAATCCACCAATGATGGAGGTGGTAAAAAAGGGGATTCTGAAGCTGCTTGATGTTGGAGTAATTTACCCCATTTCTGATAGTCGGTGGGTGAGCCCGACTCAAGTTGTTCTGAAGAAGTCGGGGATAATGGTGGTCGAGAACCAAGAAGGCGAATTGGTTCCAACAAGGGTGCAAACGGGTTGGCGAGTTTGTATTGATTACCGTAAGCTGAACGCCATGACTCGCAAAGACCATTTTCCTCTTCCGTTTCTTGACCAAATGATTGAAAGGTTGCGGGCCATTCATACTAATGTTTTTTGGATGGTTACTCGGGATATTTCTAAATTCCTATAGCACTCGAGGATCAAGAGAAGACTACCTTCACATGCCCTTTCGGCACATTTACATATCGCCGCATGCCATTTGGACTTTGCAATGCACCAGCCACATTCCAGCGATGTATGGTAAGTATCTTTTCAGAATATGTTGGCGAGATCATAGAGGTCTTCATGGATGACTTTAGCGTTTATGGCAATTCTTTCGAGGTATGTCTTGAGAACTTATCTTTGATTTTAAAACGTTGTGTCGACACCAACCTTGTATTAAATCGGGAAAAATGCCATTTTATGGTGGAACAAGGTATAGTTTTAGGACACATTGTTTCTTTACAAGGAATAGAAGTCGATAAATCTAAGATTGATACCATAACTGCGTTGCCTTACCCCGCCAATGTGCGGGAAGTTCGTTCTTTTCTCGGCCATGCAGGATTTTATAGGAGATTTATCAAAGACTTTTCGAAGATCGCGTCGCCACTTTGTAGGCTCTTGCAAAAAGATGTGGAGTTTGAGATCGATGACAACTGCAACAAGGCATTTGACACATTGAAGGAGCGGCTGACCACTTCTCCAGTTATCCAACCACCGAGGTGGGACCTACCTTTCGAGATCATGTGCAATGCGAGCGACTATGCTGTGGGAGCTGTACTAGGGTAAAGGATCAATAAAGCAACCCATGTGATCTATTATGCATCGAGGACCTTGAACCCTGCCCAGAAAAATTACACCACCACGGAGAAGGAGCTTCTAGCTGTTGTGTTTGCCCTTGAGAAGTTTCGTTCATACATCATTAGATCAAAGGTGGTGGTTTTTAGTGATCACGCGGCTCTGCCACATCTACTTACAAAGAAGGAGACAAAGCCAAGGCTCATATGGTGGATTTTACTACTCCAAGAATTCGATTTGGAAATCAAGGACAAAAAGGGAGCCAAGAATACCGTGGCCGACCATCTCAATCGCTTAGTGCACGTGGAAGACGAGCTACAACTTGATGAGAGATTTCCGGACGAGCAACTACTTGCAGTTGAACACAAGGACTCTTGGTATGCTGACTTGGTAAATTTTCTAGTTGCTCGTGTGTTTCCAACAGGACAGACGAAAGTAAGGAGGGACAAGCTGAGGAGTGATGCGAAGTATTATGTATGGGACATGCCATACCTTTGGAAGCATTGTGCTGATCAAGTCATTCGAAGGTGCGTTCCCGAATCGGAGTTCCACGCTATTCTTTCATTTTGCCATTCTCATGCATGTGGATGGCATTTTGGATCGAAGAGAACTGCGCATAAGGTATTTGATAGTGGTTTTTATTGGCCATCCCCGTTTCAAGATGCTTATGAATTTTGTAAGTCATGTGATAATTGTCAACGTACGGGGAGCCTTTCACGGAGGAGCCAAATGCCCCAAGCGCCCATAATGGTTTATGAGATTTTTGATGTGTGGAGCATCGACTTTATGGGGCCCTTCCCAAATTCATTCAAGAATATTTATATTTTTCTTGAGGTGGATTATGTCTCCAAGTGGGTGGAAGCGAAAGCCACCTCAACTAATGACTCGAAGGTTGTTGCACGTTTCATTAAATCTTGGATCTTTTCAAGGTTCGGGATCCCTCGAGCTATGATAAGCGATCGTGGCACCCATTTTTGTAACAAGACAGTGGAGGCATTGCTCCGGAAATATGGTGTTGCTCATAGGCTTTCTACAGCCTATCATCCACAAATGAACGGGCAAGCCGAGGCTTCAAATCGAGAGATCAAGTCCATTCTGGAGAAGACCGTCAAAGCAAACCGCAAGGATTGGAGTATCAAGATGAAGGATGCACTGTGGGCGTATCGCACGGCGTATAAGACACCAATTGGGATGTCTCCGTATCGCCTCATTTTTGGAAAACCTTGCCACTTGTCGGTAGAGCTCCAACACAAGTCGTTTTGGGCGGTGCAGCAATGCAACTTTGATTTTGATGGAGCTGGCGTGCAAAGGAAGTTGAAACTACGAGAGTTGGAGGAAATTCGGAATGAGTCATTTGAGAATTCCTTAATCTATAAAGAGAAGACGAAAGCAATCCATGACTTGAAGATTTCGAGGAAAGAATTTGTAGTGGGCGAGAGAGTGCTGCTTTTTCACTCTCGCCTTAAGCTATTTCCCGATAAGTTGCGTTCAAGGTGGGTTGGACTGTTTGTTGTCACCCATGTATTTCCGCATGGTGCGGTGGAGAATTTTAGCCCGAAGACGAACAAGACGTTCAAGGTGAATGGACACCAACTCAAACCGTATTATGAAGGGTTTCGCGCTGTTGATGAGGAACGGATGGAGTTGGAAGCACCACCTACGACTTGATTAAGGGACTAAGTCGAGCCAACGACTTTAAATAAAAGCACTTTTTGGGAGGCAACCCAATGTTTACTTGTTTTATTTTCTATTCTTCCTTTCTCTTTTAATTTCTCTTGCAGCTTTGGAAACGATGACGTGTTTTGGATGTTTGGGCCGCTCTTAAATGGACCGAGTGCTTTAATTGATAGGACCAAGACCCCTCGACATCTACCCCAGTGATTTCTCTTCCTACTCTTCCCCTAATAATATTTGTAATGTGTTTGTTCTTGCTTTATGTTCGCTTGAGGACAAGCTTAAGTTTAAGTTTGGGGGAGTGGGTTATTGAGGTTATTATTGAGGAGTTTTGTGCTAAAAACTGATAAATTTTGAAATTTTTTGTGATAAACACTAGGGGATTGAAAGAAATTGGTTAAAAGTACTCGCTTGAATTGCCTTGATGAACTACGTTTCGATTAAAGTCTCTAATCGTCATGTGATTTAGAGGTCAAAGGTACGCATGCTAGTGCTTTTGTGATTCATGTGTGGGGAGTCAACTCTTGATTATTGCGTTATTGATGTGTACTTGTGGTTTCCGTACTCAATATGAGTTGTGTGGGGCCTTGAAGTTGACGGTTGCGTGATGGTATCTCGTTAGTAGAAACAGATGTCAATTAAAGTCCGGTTGGGGTATACCGGCATGGTGTAAGTAGAAAATTGAAAAATCAAAAAGAATTGAGGTGCTGAAACAGCTACCTACCCGTATTTATCAAGTGCATTTGCTTACAAATTCTAAGAGCGAAGTCCAACGAAGATGCTAGTAGCTCAACAAATTCGTGCACGTGTTCAAAAGGCGCATCGTACAAATAAATTCTCAAACATGGTGGAGGTGAAATCAACAAAGCAATTACCAAATCAAGACGATCCTCTTATCCAGCGCCTTATTATCATTATGAAGTCAAGAACGGTAGTGCGGAGCTGCGGACCTCAATTGAAAAAAATAAAATAAATAAATAAATGGGAGAGGATGAGATATCTGATCGTAACCAACAATGGATAGAGTCAAACCATTGAGTAGCGAGGGGGCACCATGGTACATTGACATGACGTATATGAAAAAGAGTTGCCTAACTGCTGGGGTCACCTAGGTCAATACATGAAACGCCTGCGATTTCTAAAAATATAATGGTGTCTAGAGTCCAAATTAGTTCATTTGATCAATTTGAGTGACTTACTATTTTACGTTTGTCCTATGCTTTAATTCTAAATGTTGCTTGAGGAAAAGAAAGGTTTAAATTTGGGGGATTTGATAAGCGAGAAATTGCATGATAATTAATGGTTTAATTTCTATATTTTTATGTTCTTAATATTCTTATATTTATTTATTTCTCGCATATTTATTATTATGAGTAGTCGAGCACCAATTGTATATTTCTTTCTTATTTTACAGTAATTAGGTGCTAAATTGGTGAATTAAATATTGAAGGATGATCCATAGGAGTTTGCACGAAAAAACGAGACAAAAAAACAAGTGAATTGGTGAAGAAATGACAGTTTTGGGCCTTCTAGAAGGGTTGTCTCTGGGCCCAACCGGTATAGAAAGTTGGGCTGGTAGCACCTCCTGATTCTGGGCCTTCTAGAAGGGTCGTCTCTGGGCTCAACTGGTATGGAAATTGCTGAATGTCCTAGAAGGGGCGGAAACCCTAATTTTGACGCCTTTTTCCAAGTCACCTACACCTATAAATACCCACCCCCCTCACATTCGAACACACACACAAAAATCTTGGGTTTTACACCAAAAACCTAGGATTTCAAGGCACCAAGAGGAGTCCAAGCTACCCAACTTCCCAAGAGCTTGAAGATTGGGAGTCCAAGATCCAAGATTCAAGTTCTTACATCTCTTTTCTTTCCCTTTCGCAAGGATTATGTTTGTTTTTCTTAAACTCTTCTTTTATTTTATTAACTCCATGAGTGAGTAAACTTATTATCTAGTTCTAGGGATGTTGAAACCCTCGTGGAAACTATGTTTAATTAATTTATGCAATATTGTTTTCGTTCTTCATATGCGATTGTTTGTGTTGTTCTATTTTCAATTTATGATTTCTTAATTCTTAATTTGGCTTGATCACCTAGATTAGGGATTGGTTATCTATTTGCTAGAAATAGGATTGCTTCCCGTGTAATTGTCGTAATTACTATTTCTCTGAAGCAACTAATGATTGTGAATCGTTAGGGACAACACAACATAGGTTGAATAAACCGAGCTTATGCGTTTATTGCCTAGATTAATCTATTTGCCTAGTTATTAATGCTATTGTTGGGTTGGACCTAGAGAGCTTATTCTAGGTTATTCAATAATTAAATTCAATTAAAGAGCTTATTTAAATTGAGTACACAGTAAGGGTAAATTCGAGTAGCAGAGCTTATTGCTACTTAGGGTTTTTAGTCGCATAAGATAAATGGATTATGATATTGTGGTTGGTTAGATGAGCGGAACGAGGGTAGAAACTGAACTAGAACTAGAGCTTTATTATTATTGAATTTTTTGTTAATTATTTTCTTGCTCGTTTTTAATTAATTATTTCGTTAGTTAATTTTCTTAGAATAATTCAATATTTAAAACCCCAATTATTTATTTTAATAAAATACGAATCATCACAATCTAACCACATTCCTCGTGTGTTCGACCCTTACTTATCACTACTAATAGTTGGTTGAGAAAAGCTGAGGAAAATAAAATATTTAATTTGACTTACGACGAGCGGTTCATTACTCATATCATATTCAGCCGGTTCCAATGTTTGGAAGGTCACAAGAACTTAACGACACACGAACAATCATTCCACTGATGACTAAGTGACCACCTGGAAGACCAAGGAAGAAAAGGATTCTGTCACAAGGCGAGCACATACAAAGAAGAATTAAATGTGGTAGATGTGGTCGTGTTGGAAATCATAATAAAAAAAGTTGCACCGAACCACTTAAGTGAACACAACACACCAAGCCTTTTTCTGCTTATTAAAGTTTTTTAATTTATCCAAGAAACACGATGATACATTATTAAACGTGGTTTGTTAAGGAGTAGTCTTAAACTACATTATGACATATAGTCTATAAAATGTTATTGAACCAATAGTTTCATTGTGTTATATTGCATTACCACTGTCTTGTTCAGATTTTATATGTAGTAGTAGTTTGTTATTTTCCGTTGAGTAGTTGAAATTTGTTTAGAAATTTCATTGTAGTTGGAAATAGCTATGCAGTCTAGTTCGTAATTCGCATAAAGTAGTTTGCAATTAGTTATTTAATAATTTTTCAAACAATTCTCACATAGATGAAAACTGTCGCTATTCATTATTGACTAAATACGAAACACACTATTACATGACTAGACAAAGGTCGTTCGTAATTATATTCATCTCAATTCATAAGTTTAACATAGGTCGCTACCCGAACTAAGTAGTTTGTAATTTTTAACTAGTAGCTATTACAGTCACTAGACTAGTTCGTAATTATATACATGACTAAACAAAGGTAGTTCGCAATTATATTCATCTCGTTTAATAATGTTGGCAGAGTTCACAATCTGAACATAGTAGTTCGTGATTTTTAACAGAGTAGTTCAAAATTTTTAATAGAGTAGTTCAGAATTTTTAACAGAGTAGTTCGTTATTCTTAACAGAGTAGTTCGGAATTTTTAACAGAGTAGTTCGTGATTTTTAACAGAGTAATTCGGAATTGTTACAGAGTAGTTCACAATTTTTAACAGAGTAGTTCGTGAATTTTAACAGAGTAGTTCAGAATTTTTAACATAGTAGTTCGTGATTTCTAACATAGTAGTTTGTGATTTCTTAACAGAGTAGTTCAAAATTTTTAACAGAGTAGTTCGTGATTTTTAACAGTATCCAAGTATTTCTAAACTGACACAATTAGTTTAAATGATTTAAGATAATTCATAAAATACCATAGCTTTTGGACTACAAGAGAAAATCATGCAACATAATGTATTATTTTGAAATGTTTCCAACAAAAACTTGTACATCAAGTTTGTGCACAATCAAAAAAAAAAAACCTCGGAATTCAATCGTTTTAAATGCATAAAATAGAAACCAACCTACAAGTCACTCTCATCGATGAAATATAAAAAACACCATACATAAGATTCGACGACATAACGTAGTTCATAATTTTATTGCAAACTAGGGTAGACTATTGATTCAATGACTTCAGCCTTGAACGTATTCATGAATTCAATGTGAAAGTCCATGGGAAAGTCTTGGTTCAACACTACATGTTTCATGAAGTAGCATGTAAACATCGCACAGTCACTCCTATAGAATACACACAAACATTTTTTATCGTTCAATAAAATGTTTTTTTACATAATTTCAATAAAAAGTATTTAGATTCTGATTTTTCTTACGTCTTCCCTTGCAAGGTAACCCATTAACTGGGATTAGAGGTAGTTCAGATTGTTGCATTATGAGCTGGAGGTTTACTTTTGCATTTCCCCCAACTTAGCCTCAATGATCGTCTTCTGCATTCACGAAAAACACAACAGTTTGATCGATTTCATATTTTACCACTACTGCAGAAAGTAGATACAAAGGCGCCTCATCCACGGAGGTTCTGGGAAAACCATCGTTAAATACTTTTTTACGGCGGTTTTCATAAAATCGCCGTAGAATCATACATTTTACGGCGGTTTTATGAAAACTGACGTCAAAAATGAACTAATTAACGACGGTTTTTAAGAAAGCGCCGAGAATGAATAAGTATTTATGGCGGTTCTTTAAAAACCGCGTTAATTAGTTCGTACATTAATTATTTCGGTAGATTTAACGTCGGTTCTATTAGAACTGCCGTGAATAAGATGACATTTTACGGCGGTTTCATTAGAACCACCGTAGAATAGGAAGCTGCCATGTCACCGATCCTTGTCCTTATCATGCAAAAATCTTGGGCCGTTGATCCGTGTCTCATCCGACGATCTAGAGGCGCCACGCCATCAATCCGTGTACCCACCTCTATGCATGCCTTCATCTTCATCCTCTTCATTCATCTTCATCTTGGACCAAGGGCTGCCGACGTTGACGGAGATCTTCATCTGCATTCGCCAGCTGCCGACATTGCCGGAGATCGCCTGCTGTCATTGGACCAACGGCGACCACATCGGAGTTCGCCTGGATGCCTGGACGATGTCGCCGAAGATCGCCTGCAAAAATCGTCATCATCGGAGATCGCCTGCATTCTCCTCCTGCTGCATTCACCACGTTGGACGTTGCTGGAAACCGGGCAAGGACGAGGATCAACAACGGAGAGACGACCAGCTGGACGTCGGAGTTCACCTGGACGTCGGAGCTCGCCGGAGATCGCCAACTACTCCCAGAGTTCACAAGGCTGCCCTTGGACGTCAGCTAGCCGGAACTCGCATAGACTTGGTGAGCCAAATGAGCTAGACTCGTTGAGCTCACCAGTAATTTTTTTTAAGAATTTATATTAAACAACGGCGGTTCTGGAAACCACCGTTAATTAGTTGGATTTCACGGCGGTTGTAAAACTGCCGTAAAAGGTGCCTACTTTCTACGGCGTTGGCTACAACGGCGGTTCAAAAACCGCCGTTAAATCCCTAAAAAACCACCGTGAAATCTATAAACTGCAATAGTGTACACTGCAAATGCCATAATTAACGACATACTATTGTTGAATCATTCAGTCAAAAACTAATTTATTTAAATTGAATAAAGTAGTTTTGAGTGTTTCAGAAGTAGTTTTGAATTTTTCCAAACTACTTATTCAAGAGTAGTTTTTTATTTTTGAAATGATATTTTTGAATTTTTCAAAACTAGTTTATTATATAGAGTAGTTTTGAATTGAAGCAAACACACGCTGTAAATGTTTAAAATAGTATAACTTCTAACAATCTTCCAATTTCATACTAATGAGTCACCCAAACACAAACTGTTGTTTTCAGTACCAATCTATGTATCCAAGATTAATTTTGTATTTTGAAATGATAGTTTCTAATTTTTTTAGAACTAGTTTATTATGTAAGACTAAACTTCAACAATGTACCAGTTTCACCGAGCCGGCAAGGTACTTATATTTTTTAGTGCTTTTACGGGGCCTCTTCGAATTGTAAAACCTCCAATGCTCATTCGCTACGTCCAAAACCAACAATGTCCAGTGGTTGGCGCCCAAACCAATGTCGTTCCCCGTGGACAAAATTGGAAACAAAATTAGTTCCTCCTCATCCCGTGACGCTAACACAACTTCATTTATCAATTGTTCGCTACTGAACCGCACGATACGTGTCTGCACAAAATAGCCAAGATTATGCACAATCAAGTTAAATGACATTGAAGAGAACAATGACAATTGCTAATTATGCAAGCTACAAATCTAGACAACAAATTCCAAACTACTCATTCAATTCCCAAACTTCTGATTCAATTCCAAACTACTCTCGAGAATTTTAACAAACTCCGCAACATAAACTATGTAGTTTTCATTTTTTTAACAGAGTAGTTTGTGATTACGAAATGATAATTTCAAGCAAAATGACAACGGCGAGCACAACGACAAATGCTATTTATGCAAGCTATAAAGCTAAACTACATATTCCAAAATACTGACTCAATTCTAAACTATGAAACTATAGAGTAAGTTGTAATTATTTCAAACTACTCATACAAACTACTTAACAAAACTACTTATTCAAAATGCAATTTTTCAAGAGAGTAATTTATTATAAATCTAAACTACATATTCCAAAGTATAAATAGATTAAAGCTTAATCATTACTACTGCATGTGAAGAATCTTACCCAACAATTCGCTCGAACAATCTCCTTGCTCTATAAGTCCTCTTCAAATGTGCTCCGTAAGCATCAACGACCTGTTTCATGTAAATAGGAATACATATAAGTGAACAACATGACAAAATAATTGGTATTATCGAAGCTGGCTCCAAAATCTAATAATATATATTATAAGAGTTAGTATTTATCTGGCCAGATACACTTACGCAGTTGCTGATGTACACTCCCTTCAGAGTTTCCATGATTTGTTTCACCGTCACAAGGACAACAGATTCTTCATCGTGGTAAACTGTCTTGCTGAAAAAAAATAAATAAAAAATCACTTGGAAATGCGCTTAATTTTATAAGGGAAAAGAGAGAGTGGTATTTTACATACTTAGGCCCCTTGTTGTATTTATCTAGAAAAACATTCAGGCATTTGTCGGACAAGTATTGTGTGCAATGCCTAGAATATTTTTGGTCAAGCATCCATAGAAAACCAACTTTTTCTTTATACTTCCCCACATCACTTGAAACAGTCGGAACTTGTTTTTTTCGTTGGGGTGGACTTGGCCCGTACTCGAAGTCGTCATCAACCACAACTTTCCTTTATTTTCTCTTTATCCTCCTTATCATTGAATTTGGATCCACCATTGTGTCATTGACCGCTTCTTGAGTACGGGCAACATGTAGATTCGGACTACTCGCAGGATGTGCTATGTTACGGCATGCACTACCGGCTCAACAACATCCGTATACCACCTGTTCACAATTACACGACAAGTTAATGACTATGTTTGGTTGAACAAAGTTCAAAATACAAATAAATCTACTCCATATATGGTGTTTTTAGTTAACTTGTCGCAAGTTTGCCAATCGATTTCGACTGGATTTGATTGAGCTTTTTTTGCTCCTCAAGCTTAAACTCAAGTTCGGGAACTCGCTTGTTTGACTCCTGCATCTCCTTCATCCTTAAATTATATTCCCCGCGAAGCTCCGACAATTGGCTCGATTTAGTTGCTAGCTCTTCACTCACGTTCCATATTTTGTCATTCTTTTTCTTCAATTCTTCCTTGACTCTCTTCAACTTCAGTACAAGCTCGGTATATGGAAATTTCTCACCATCTAGCGTCGGTTCTAAGATACTTAATGGTACCGCATTTATAACATTACCAGCCCCGACTAGATCTATTATTTGTTCTTTCAACCGTTTGTTCTCAACCTCAAATTTGCCATAATTTGATTGTAGTTCATTGTGGATTTTCAGGAGGGATGCATATAGCTTTTGAGTGGCGACAACCTCTTCCTCGAGACCTCTGAATTCTTTCACTCGCTCGCCATCATCAATTCCTACACCACCATCTCCATCATTGGACCTTTGATATGAATTTCTATCCTTCATCCCTTCTCGGACTTTCGTGCCTGCCTTCAAATTCTTTAGTCGTTCGTAATAATTATGTGCGGCGCTAGCCTCTCCCTCTTGACCTCTGTGTTCGTTCTCTCGATCGCCATCGTCAATTTCTACAACACTCTCTCCATTATTGGACTTTTGAGTAGAATTTCCAGCCTTCACCCCTTCTCGAACTTTCTTGCCTGCCTTCCAACTCTTCAGTCGTTCGTAAGAAGTCACTTCCATGGTGGTCGGCTGGAGTTGACATGCAAAAACCTGGACAAGATGAATTTATATAAAATTGAATAGATAGTTTCGAATTTATCGAGTATATTTTTGATTTTTTCACGTGTAGTTTTCTGAATTTTTCACAAGTAGTTTCAAGTTTTTCAATTGTAGTTTGAAAACAAAGGAGAAAAATTACAACTTAAGTAATTTCAGAATTAGTTCCTACGTAAGAAATTTAAAAATTAAATAGAATCGAGTAGTTTTGAATTTTACAAGAATAGTTTGGAATTTTTATTTCGAGTATTTCTCAACTTATCAAGACTAGTTTGTAATTTCTTAAGGGAGTTTTAAATTTTTAAAGAATAGTTATGTATTTTCCAAGAAATAGCTAAACGTTTTTTCACTTTTTTTTTGAAATAGAGGAAAATCATTCATAAATAAGTCAGTACAAAATTACTAGTATTTTTGAGTTTTTCCCACAAAAGCAAATTGAACATAAATTTGAAATGTAGCATTTTCTGAATCATAAGAAAGTAGTTTTTAATTTCCAAGAGCTTTTGACTAAAGGAGGAAAATCATTCATAAATAACATGAATTTTTCAAGTGCAGTTTCAAGTTTTTTGACTTGTAGTTTATTTTTGAAAAATAAATGGAAAAGGAATGGAACAGACTCGGTCAATCATATATAACAAACTACTGTTGAATTGCCCAATCACAAAATCTTTTTTCAATTCCAAACCTTCGAGTAAAAAATGAAATGTTCTACTTTTTCAATCCAAAACTATTCTGTTACGATATCATTGAGCTACTTTGTGATAACTAAGCAATGCATTGAAATTCTACTTTGCGATAACTAAGACAAGTAATAGTAAACTACGCAGATTTAAAAACAATTTTAATTACCGGACATTGGGTAAGACACTACGCGAAATATTCGTCACCGTGCAACATAAACATACCTGATCTTCTGCGATCGCCATAAACATCCCCTTGTTGACCACATCTTTCAACTTCGGCAGGTGCCACTTCACCAACCATGGAACCCGGCAAAGAAGACCAACTCTTTCGTCGATGACATGCGCATGCTCCCACAACCAATACTGGGGTAATTGAAGAAAAAACAAACATAATATCATTATTTAAACATTTGAAACTTAGATAATTAATTAAATTAAGTTTTACGATCAATATCGTACCAGAAGTATTATCGTGCAACCTTTGACTTGATATGGGTGTTGATGGCTGGATACCATCGAATTAATGAGCAAGGTTAGTATCTCACCGCTCCAGTTATACTTCCTCATATCGTCAAGGTTCTCGACATACTACACCCAACCCCATGTTAAGGTGACACCATTCCGCGAGAAACAAAATGCCGCAAACAGAAGCAAGCACAAAAGCTGAACTACATCCTCGACATCATCTGCTAAGGCGTCAACACCCCGTCTAGAAAGCACTTCCCCCAGCTTGTCATTAATTAGTTTCTGATTTAAAACAGTTTTTCCCACGAACATTCTAGTGCAGAAGGTCTAGTCACTCTTTTTCTCTTAAACAGTTCTATACTCTTATCAGCATCTACAATACCAAAAATTAGCTGAACATCTAACTTCGTCAGACCTACCTATCTTAAATTTTCGGCTTACAGGATTAAAAATGCTCATAATATCTTCAGTGATATTATCTATCCCACGACAATCAGAATAAACTATCCTACGTAAGTATATACACTTGAACAAACGGTAAAAAGGCATCTTCCACATAACCTCGAAATGTTCGGTTTTTATTTTGTCGTGGTAATCAGAAAAGACGTCGACGATGCTTGACATGCTACATTGGAATTGCCTGCAATTAAATCACAAAATACACCACTAGAAACCCCCGTTTTTCATGAATGAAGATCAATAAGTAGAAAAACTAACAACGCTCGGTTTCTTACTCTTTCTTTTTCGTGCTTTTAGTGGGAGCGGCCATCTCCTCTGGTACCCTGAGTAAAATACAAAACGTAAAGTTTCAAATATATATTTAACAGAGTAGTTTGTAATTATGAAATGACAATTTTAAGCAAAATAACATCGACGAGCACAATGACAAATGATATCTACTCAAGCTATAAATTTAAACTACATCTTCCAAACTACCGAGTGAATTCCAAACTACCTCAGCTATATATTCCAAACTACTTATTCAATTCCAAAATACATAACATATAATTCCAAGAAACTAAGTAGTTTGTAATTACGAAATGAGAGAGTAGTTTCTAATTTTCCACACTACTTATCCAAACTACCACACTTACATAATGCAAACTACTCATTCAATCCCCAACGACTGATTCAATTCCAAACTACAAATCTAAAATTCTAACTCAATTCAAAACTACTCTTGAAAATTTAACAAAGTTCACAATACTACGTAGTTTGTAATTTTCCAAAATAGTAGTTTGTAATTATGAAATAACATTTTAAAGCACAATAACATCGACGATCCTACGACAAATGCTATTTATGCAAAATGGACACCTACTGATTCCAAACTACAGACTCAATAGCAAACTACCTCAACTACATATTCCAAACTACTTGTTCAATACCAAAATACATAACAGACAATTCCAAACTACTAAGTAGTTTATAATTAGGAAATGACAGAGTAGTTTGTAATTCTTCAAACTACTCATCCAAACTACCACACGTACATAATGCAAACTACTCACTCGATCACTAACTACTGATTCAATTCTAAACTACAAATCTAATCTTCTACATCAATTCCAAATTACTCTTCAGAATATTAACAAAGTTCACAATATGAACAAAGTAGTTTGTAATTTTTCAACATAGTAGTTTGTAACACTAGTGCAGAAACTGCATTCTAGAACAGAACATCCTGGTGCATCTAGAAGGGTATTTAAAATACTGTTCTGGACTAGACTTTCCAGAACGTTTTTGAAATTTTCGTTCTGGATAGACGATTTTCCAGAATGGTATTCAAATACCGTTCTGGAATGTGGACATTCCAGAACGGTTATGGAAAAACCGTTCTGGATTATGCCTCAATCCAGAACGATAATTAAATAACGTTCTGGAAAGAGTACAATCCAGAACGGTATTTTAATACCGTTCTGGAGATTGTGTATTACGGAACGTTATTTAAAATACCGTTCTGGATTGTAAGCCAATCAAGAACGGTATTTATAAAACCGTTCTCAAATGTCTTGGTCAATTTAATGCCGCGTAAATAAAATTTTTTTGCCCCCCATATTTTTACTTTCCAAAACGGTGTATGTAAAACCCTTCTAGATGTAATCGCTGATATAGAACGGTAAAAAAATACCCTTCTCGAAAGTTTCCGATACAGAACGGTATATTAAATACCGTTCTCTAAATATTGTCGAAACAGAACGGTAATAATATACCGTTCTCAATATCAATTTAATTAAACTTACAATTTTCATACGTTTCTGCCCTTTTTTTTAACAAAAGAAAACAGAACAGTCAAACACCTTTCACCCTGTTTTTTTTTTTCTCCCTTTCCAAAAATTGTCCGCCGTTCCCACCTCGCTCCGGCAAGCCGCCGCTCCCAGCTCAAACCTGAGGAAGACGGAGTTTAATTGAGTCCATCGTCGGCGTTTTCTTAAGTAAATCGAACCATTGCTGATTTGGAAGGCGGCTCACTCAGGTTTTCTTCTGCTTCTAGGGTTTCTGGTTTGTTCATATTTTTTTTAATACTTGTATAATTGAGTCGAACTACTTGTGTAATTAAGTGCATCTTCTTCCAGGGTTTATGATTCGAACCCAATTTTTTTGTTTTCTTCGTTCTCTGTCAGATTCTTAGTTCTCGTTTTTGGTTTATTTTGCATCAAGAAGTGCGCATCATGTCTCCAACCTAAATCACTTCAATAGGATGATATTGTCATTCATTTCAAGGAAAAGTAAAATAAATATCAGTTTGTGGATCATTTAAAAGAGTTAGAAATAATCTAAACCTGTTTTTTCACACAATTTTTTCAAGATTTCTCTTCTTGGACAAAGATACATCACCCAATGACTGCCCACAACTGATCCTCTATGAAAATGACAAACTTTTAGGAGTCTAGGCATCATGTGCGATCCTTAGGTCGCATTTGATCTCATCTATAGGCAAAATTACGTACTTTTTGGACCATTATTGATAAAAGTGCGCATTTTGAGTGCACTAACCAACCCCAACACCTGGTGCCAACCTAAATAACTTCAATAGGATGATATTGTCATTCATTTCAAGGAAAAGTAAAATAAATATCAGTTTGTGGATCATTTAAAAGAGTTAGAAATAATCTAAATATTTTTTCACACCATTATTCCAAGATTTCTCTTCTTGGACAAAGATACATCACCCAATGACTGCCCACAACTGATCCTCTATGAAAATGACAAACTTTTAGGAGTCTAGGCATCATGTGCGATCCTTATGTCGCATTTGATCTCATCTATAGGCAAAACTACGTACTTTTTGGACCATTATTGATAAAAGTGCGCATTTTGAATGCACTAACCAACCCCAATACCTGGCGCCAACCTAAATCACTTCAATAGGATGATATCGTCATTCATTTCAAGGAAAAGTAAAATAAATATCAGTTTGTAGATCATTTAAAAGAGTTAGAAATAATCTAAACCTGTTTTTTCACACCATTTTTCCAAGATTTCTCTTCTTGGACAAAGATACATCACCCAATGACTGCCCACAACTGATCCTCTATGAAAATGACAAACTTTTAGGAGTCTAGGCATCATGTGCGATCCTTATGTCGCATTTGATCTCATCTATAGGCAAAACTACGTACTTTTTGGACCATTATTGATAAAAGTGCGCATTTTGAATGCACTAACCAACCCCAATACCTGGCGCCAACCTAAATCACTTCAATAGGATGATATCGTCATTCATTTCAAGGAAAAGTAAAATAAATATCAGTTTGTAGATCATTTAAAAGAGTTAGAAATAATCTAAACCTGTTTTTTCACACCATTTTTCCAAGATTTCTCTTCTTGGACAAAGATACATCACCCAATGACTGCCCATAACTGATCCTCTATGAAAATGACAAACATTTAGGAGTGTAGGGTCTACATAAATATTATAGGTAATATATAAAATATAGTTTGTGATGTAAATAATTATAATTTTGATTATTAACAATAGTAGTTATTAATTATAATAATAATTATAATTCTTATTATTAACATTAATAGTAATTAGCTTGAATTTTGCATGTTAAGAAATCATTCTTAACAGTTATAAATAATTCTTATTAATAATTTTCCAATTAATTATAATTCAGCCCCAATTTTTACATTATTCGCTAATCAAACCCAAAACTAGTAATAGTTAAAAATAGTAATTATTAATAAAAGTAATAATTATAATACTTATTATTAACAATAGTAATAATTATAGTTCTTATTATTAGCAAAAATAGTTATTATAATTCTACTAATTATTTAGAACTAACATATTATAATTATTTTTGTAGGGAATTTCTCAAAGGGAACTATTTCCAAAACCCCAGTCTGCATCCAAGACTCAAAGTGATGTGCTGAAAACTTTGTGGTTTGCGGCAGCCGATATTAATCAAACGAAGTATGTATGTATTGAAGCAGGGGTTGTGAGTCTGAAGACAGTCGAAGTGTACATAAATCAAGAGGACATCATGGGGATGTTAGTGACTCGGAAGATTTCGATTTCGGTCATGCACTTTTACAACAAGTATGCTTTTGCCTCTAAATTTTACAATTAATTATTTGGAACCTAAAAATAATATCAAACTCCATACAAACTTTTTAAACATTTACAATGTTGTAGGTATCTGTATAACGAATTAAGATCATACAGAGAAATGATAAATTTGGATTGATAAGTCCATTGAATCTTCAGCATGGCAATATCGAAGAAACGATACAAGAAAGAATTGGAGAAAGGGATTTTGAGTGCTTCCTTGCACCTATCTATGAGTAAGAAGTTTCTTTAATTAATAATTGTTTATTTTTTGATCTAATAAATTATGTCTTGTTTCACATTTTGTAGGACTCATTGGCAATTGATGGTTCTTTGCCCCAAGTACAATTATGTGGCCTGGTTTTGCTGTTTTCAAAGAAAACCAAAAAAAATATTTCCTCTAAGGTTGAGACTTATGTTTTCTTTAGAATTTTCTTTACATTAATTTTATTTGTCATTTTACTTGATACTTTTGTAATTTATCTTGATATAGAGCATTCAATGCATACCAATTAATGAAAGGGATGCACTCACGACATTTCAAGAAGTTTGAGTGGGTTTATCCAAAGGGAATTTATGTCCTTGTATAGCAAATTTTAAGATTCGAAAAAATGTTTGAAATACAGCCGAAAGCATTTCAGATTATGTTGATTTATATGTTGAGTATTAATTGATTTATTTACTTATTTCCAGTGTTGCAAACAAGGTGAGGCTGATGAATGCGGGCTCTTTGTTATGCGACATATGCTTGAGATCGTCAAACTAGATATTGTTGACTCATTCGAAAAGGTAATTTTAATAAATTAAAATTATTATCATTTTGGTGTAGAAGTCAAATCGTATCCCGATCAATTTACATTAATTCAAAACTTGTCAATTGATATCTTGTGATGAGTTGTGCGTATTGCGTGAGTTGTACGTATTTCCTAAATTATGTGTATTGCGTGTAGGTATTCAATATGGAGGGACCTTATTCGGAAGATTACATTGACGTAGTTCGTAGACGTTGGGCCGAGTGTTTTCTAGAGGTCATTACTTGAGGGTGCGACTGCATTTTATTTTGGTTTGAAGAACAAATATCTCTGATGAAACCTTTTTTTGTATGTGAATTGTGGTGATTGTTGTCTCGAACACTTGATGAATAGTGTGGTTTTTTTTTGTTGTTTTGGGATGCTTTGAATGGATTGAGATATTGTAGTTGGTGTTTTAGGATGCTTTGACTCGATTGATGAATATTGTAGTTGGTGTATTGGGGTGCTTTGAATGGAATGATGAATAGTTTAGTATATTTTCGATTGAGATATGGTGGTGTTTTTAATATTCTATATATACTTTTTTACATTTGGGAAAGACGAATCGTAAAAACTAGGGGTGAACAAAAATATCGGGTACCCGGTCCCGGACCCGGAAACTGCTTAGGACCCGGCGGGTCCAGTCCCGGAACCGGACCCGTTGGTACCGGTTCTGGTTCCAGATTCTTGGAACCGGTTGTAACCGGTTCCGGTTCTGGGTCCATACTTTCGAGACCCGGTACCCACTGGGTACCCGGTGGGACCGGTTCCTAAACTGGGTACCCGATACCAAATCTTTAATATTTAATATATTTAAGTGTATTTTGAGGATTTTCTATGTATTTTGTTGATTTGTGATCTCTTATTATGAATAAGTTTGAAGACTTTATATTAATGAATATTGTGAACTTTTTATTATATTATGTATTTGTAGATTTATTTTCATAAAATTTGATATTGTAATATTATATAATTGATGTAGTAGGAAACTAAAATTTTTTCTATATTGTACACTTACTTTTGGTAAATAGGAGGAAGCAAATACTAATGTATTGTGCACTTTATTTTGGACAATACCACAATATAGTAGGGTGTTAATGGCATGTAGTATACGAAATTTAGCAAATTTATTATTATAAACTTAAAAAAAGAAAAAACTCAAATAAAGACCGGGTACCCGATTCGGAACCGGTACCCACCGGGTCCGAGACCGGTTCCAAATACTTTGGACCTGGCTAGTACCGGTTCCGGGACCGGTTCTTTTTTTGGGACCCGGTTCCAACCGGTTCTGGTTCCAAGAAAAATGGCCGGGTACCCGGTTCCGCTCACTCCTAGTAAAAACAGGGTTGATTATAAAAAACCATTCCACATCATTCTTATAAAAACCGTTCTGGAATGCACTATTTCCAGAATGATATTTTCAAAAAACCGATCTGGTAAGTACTACTTCTAGAATGGTTTTTTGAAATACCGTTCTGGAATGTCCAACTTTCGAGATCGGTTTTTTACAAATACCGTTCTCGTAAATACTATATTCCAGAACAGTATTTTCAAAAAATCGATCTGGAAAGTTGGACATTCCAGAACGGTATTTCAAAAAACCGTTCTGAAAGTAGTACTTACCAGATCGATTTTTTGAAATACCGTTCTGGAAAGTAGTGAATTCCAGAACGGTATTTATAAATACCGTTCTGGAATGTCCATCATTTCAGAACGGTATTTATAAATACCGTTCTCGAATGTAGTGCATATGAGAACGGTTTTTTCAAATACCGTTCTGGAATGTCCAACTTCCAGATCGGTATTTGAAAAAAACCGTTCTGGTGTCGTACTTTCCAGAACGGTATTTCTAAATACCGTTCTAAAATGCTGGATATTCCAGAACGGTATCTAGAAATACCGTTCTCGAATGCAGTGCTTACGAGAACGGTATTTTTCAAATACCGTTCTGGAATGTACGACTTTCCAGAACGGTATTTGAAAAAAACCGTTCTGATAAGTAGTACTTTCCAGATCGGTATTTGTAAAAAACCGATCTGGAAAGTACTACTTATCAGAACGATTTTCTTCAAATACCGTTATGGAAAGTCGTACATTCCATAACGGTATTTGAAAAAAACCGATTTGGAAAGTGGCGGATAAGTATAGGATGGTACCATTCTAGAACAGAAAAATTATTTTCTATAACAGTTTTTTTTTACCCTTCTAGAAAGTCTGCTAATCCAGAAGGGTAAAAAAAGGCGTTCTAGAAAGTTTGCCAATCCAGAACTATGTCACTACAGAAGGTACAGAAAGACGTTTTGGATAGGCAGAATCACCCTTCTGGATATGCAGTTTCTGCACTAGTGTAATTAAGGAATGACTTTTTATAGCAAAATAACATCGACGATCACTACGACAAAAGCTATTTACTGCAAAATGGACACCTACTGATTCCAAACTACTGACTCAATACCAAACTACATCAGCAGCATATTCTAAACTACTTATTCAAATCCAAAATACATAACAGATAATTCCAAAACTACTCTGTTAAAATTGAAAACTATCTTTGAAAATTCAAAACTATCTTCCAAAATTCAAAAGTACTATATTAAAATTCAAAACTACCAGTTCATAAATCAAAACTACTGCTAAAAATCCAAAACTTATTCATTCAGTTCTTAAATGAAAACTACATGAAAATTACTCATGCATAATTACAAGATAATTTTCATAAATTCAAAACTGCTATTGACAAAAATAAATTAATTGAAAACGAAAAATATCTACACCAACCAATTCCAAAACACTTACCAAAAAAATGGACAAAAAAAACTGGGACTAAAAAATTTGCAAATTAACAACAATTTCAAAACTTACTTAGAACGTGGACTCTTCTTCACCCTCCTCGACATATGACCGGGGTTATTTATACCTGAACTATTCAACTCCAAATGGAAGAGATTGTGCAATTATTGCTTCGCCGAGAATAACTACTCGAATCGCTCTCACAGGCGCAAGGTATGGGATTTGATTTGGAACAAAAACTTCAAAGGATGCGGTGGATTTTGTGGAATGAAGTTGAATGGATTTTGTGCGGCTTTTTCAGTTTAGAATGCGAATTTGCAAGGTCAATTTCCGCGGAGGAAGGAATTTGATTTGGACCTGGGCTTCAATTTGCAGTTCGGAATTCTCCTTTTCCAGCTATGATTTCCGCAGGTGGAGGGGTTTGATTTGGACGGAGGGTTCAAAAGAATCACCTTGGGATTGCGCTTTCCTGTTTCAGTTCTACAGGAAAAGCTTTTTGATTTTGCCGTAGTGTTCAAACGATTCAGTGTCAAATTCACTTTTCCATTTTGGGTTGACAAGTTTTTTTTAGGGCGAGAAATAATTTTTTTTGAAATTGCTTCAATTGCGTTTAATTGACAAGAAAGAGAAAGATTGATTATCTAGCGTGCCACATGGGTAGCAATCTCATAGGGTAATATTATCTACACTTAGTAGTTTAGGATTTTTAGGGAATTTTAGATTTGGTAGGACTAGTAGGGAAGTTCTTTTTATCTCTTTTGGAGTAGTTGAGAATTTTTCCTTAATTAAAATCATTAGGATTGTATAATAAAAGCACTAGTTCGCAGGTTCACATATAAGGACATGGTTCTCATTTGAACCCACCCCTATATATATATATATATATATATATATATAT
>BMAC01001270.1:5425-53480 GCA_014905375.1 Phtheirospermum japonicum | reverse complement strand
ATTTTTTTATATTATTACCATGCTGACATGTCATGATCTCAACCATCAAGATTATCCAATCTCATGGTCAAGATGAGTCCCTAGGTTCACATATAATGACGGGTTCTCATTTGAACCCAACCCTATATATATATATATATATGATTATATCAAACCAATTTATCACTAATTGATTGTCAATTAAATATATCCAAAATTTGCTAATACATACACAATTAAACAAGTAGCAGTCGTAATTCATGACACAACTAATGATTTACTTTATATAAAAAAATGTAAACAAAAATTTCATTGGCTTACGTATTATGGAAGGATAGTCAATTAGTATGGAAAGTCAATTGATCAACATATTCCTAAAATTATTCGCATCAGTAATGAACGTATGGAATTAGTTTTATTTAAGTGATTACTTTGTTTTTCATTCATCCATAAGAAAATGAGGAAAGTCATTAAATCTACGATTATTGGCAACAAATGACAATTGTCGAGCATAAGTCAAGATGGTGACATTCATATATTTTATATTTCATATAAGATTTACATTATACATTGGAATGTTAATGACTTTTTATCAATACATTATATATCCCCATGTTTATATTCACATATGTCTATAATCATTAAACAATCTATCTAAAATTATTTATCCAACCTTAGTCATATTTTTCTTTAGAGTAGTTTATTTATTTATATTTATTTAATTTAAACATATATTTTATGACTTGCATTTCAGGTATAAGTTAATCAACTTATTATACTCAAAATTAATCATTTATTTCTTACGAACCCACTGATAAATATTTATTAATAAATAGGTTGTTATATAATAAAATAATTAAGTTCATTTTATAATTATTTGTTAAACAAAACGTGGATTTATTAGTTATTTGGTGAGATAAATATATATCCCATTTAAATATTACAATCTATGTCTTTGTTATTATTCAATTATTTTATTTGAATGGTTATAATATCCTTTATCATCATAAAGAATTAATTTTATTTTGAAATTAGTGATGGATATAATCGAACCGCAATTCAGTAAATTTGACAGCTTCTTGTTAGTTTGCAAGAATAGATAAAAGTATTAAAAATATTGTCAAACAGAATAATATTATTTTTTCATATTTATCAGTAATAGATAATGATGTTAATCATAACTCTAAGCATACCCATAGGAATAATTTTGGTTTTTAATATTAACTAATTAATTTTCTATCTTTGTATATATTCCATGATTTTTCTTCCATGAATTATTTTTGATAATAAAATAAACAATGCTTCAATGTTAGTCTTATCTACATATGCAATTTTTTTTAATGAAATCACTATGGTTTACATATCTATATCTGTTTTTATTTAAATTAATATTTCTACAAATGATATAAATATTATACAACTTGATTTTATGTAACAACATATATTATATATGCGATTAGTATAATACATTCAATTACAAAAACTACTACTTTTATTTCACAGAAAATACGACTGTATCTGGATCGACTTCAGTAGAGCGTAATATAGATCGAAGTGATATAACAAATAATTTACAATCATCGGTAGTGGCTAAAGTTTCATATTCTTTTCAAGGATTTCCGATGACAATATTTTTAATGGTATTTTATTATTTTGCTATAATTATTTTTCAATTAATACTACTTTAATTGTTTTTGTACTTAATAAATTGGTTTTTTTTACCAATGATTAAAAATCTATAGTGACTACAAAAACAAACATAGTGTAAAATAATCCTTGAAAAGATACACTCCCTCTTATTTTCCTTTGGGTCTTTACGAGTATTGTTGTAATTGTAAATATTATTATTATCACCATCATCATTATTACTATTATTTTTACTACTACTACTATTATTATTATTATTATTATTATTATTATTATTATTATTATTATTATTATTATTATTATTATTATTATTATTATTATTATTATTATTATTATTGTTGTTGTTTTCATTCTTTTTACAAAATACGTATCAATTAATCTACATAAGTTTATAGTTTTGTCTTTATTCACAAATTGTCTAAATATATGCATAATTACCTATTTTTGCAAATACTTCTAGAAAACGAATTTATTCCTACTGCATCAATTGGAGTGGAAAGTAACTCATATGTTGTACAAGTTTTGGATCAAAATCAGCCAGTTTTCATTCGTGAATGCAGAAAATTCTTCAACCCCCCATTGACAGAAATGGCAATAGTGCATCTGTTGCAGTTGATTTGGCCAATAATCACCTTACTCCTAAATCAAGAATAGGACGTCCGCCAAATAACATAATTATTTCTAATAGCGGTAACACTTTAAATTATTTATTAACTTTATATTTCATTAAAATTTTGAATGTTTATATCGACTTCAATAGTTTTTTTTTATTGTTTACACGTTAAAGTTACAATTAATGATAGATAAATGTAGTATATAAAATTACTTTTCTTTGGCTGTGATATATTACACAAATTTGAAATACTCAATACAGCTTCATTTTATTTAATATCACCATTTTTTTTCAAAAATATTAACAATTCATAGTCATATTAACTTAATTTTAAGGTAACCTCGAAATAATCCTGTCAATACAATACAACCAAGTATTTCTGATTAAATTAATGATTTTAATATGCAAAATTTATTTAATTTTTTAAAACTTTTTATATTACTTATATAATATATTTATCATATAACTAACATTTTAATATTATTATAGAAAACACTCCCCCTCAAAAAGTGAGAAGGCCATTTTTGAAGTCTACTTTGAAAAAAGGTAAACCTTAAACCATTCATATTTTATTCAATATTATATTTTTGATAGATGATTAATTAGTTTAATTAGTAATTTTATTGTTTATAAATATAATTTTGTGGTATTCGAAAGTTTCCACACCATCCACTAGCATTAGCAGTGCAATAATAACTGAAGTAGTTGAGAAGGAAGTGACTACAACACTTTGTAAGCCTTAACATAAAAAGAACCCCAAGAATCCTAATATTCAAAATGATGGTATTCATTTAAATCTTTTTATCTCAATAATAGACTAAGATAGTTTATTTAATTCAAATACAAATGGAAATATATATATATATATATATATATATATATATATTCTTATTGATTTCAATTACACCTTTATTTGTCTAAATTTATTTTCAAATAGTTTATTGGGATATTGGTGATCCTACATTCATATGTGGCCATTGTTCATTATATTATTGGTATGGCGAGAGATTGAAGGCAAGTGTTGAAACTAAAATGCCGGTGTAATCTACATTTTGTGATAAGAAAAGATCGTGTTGGCTTCTTCGAAAAGCCCACCACAAATCTTATGTGGTTTAATATTATGTTTTAGCAATAAAAGTAGATATTTTTTTAGAGAATATTAGACCATACAACAACATATTTTCTTTTATTTCCATGGGTGAAAAAATTGGTTTCCAGTAGAACACTGGAAATTCGCCACCGTTATTCCATATGCATGGTCAGAACTATCATTTAATAGGGAGTTTGATGGTAGAAAAAGATTCTACTCTGAAGTTTGAAACAAGTTTATATATATAACATTGTAAATGAAGTTCAAATCGAATTAATTCGGTTAGGTATGATTTTCAACTTCATGAATTATCATTGGTTATTCGAATAAGTTTATTATTATTTTTTACTATATTCATATAATAATTTTTTACATTTATTCAGAAAAGGCAATGAAAATAATTATCTCCATACCAAAATTTTAGTTGAACTCAAATCCATGTTAGATAGGGAAAATAACTTGGCTAAGTCATTTAGAAATTCCACAGATAAGTTTCCCGGAAAAGGTGTTATCGAAATGAATTATGTCTTATTGGGTGAAGAGGCACAGATGCAAGAACACACAATATGTCCGAAGTCGATGAACTTTCCATTTTAGTTATTGGTGAGCTTGAAAAACATATGGGTGACAAAGATATTATATTAGAAAGAAAATCTTGGAAATTGAAACGTATCAATGAGTTATATTTGTCTTACTTTGATCTACAATATCCACTATTATTTCCTCACGGTGAAAATACTTATAGGCAAGATATCCCCTTTGCTGACCATCGGAAGCTGATAGGAAACATAAGAAGTTTTGTGAGCCAGAGGGAGTTGTTCTCGCACTGATTGCATGAAGGGTAATCGAGTCACCTACTATCCTCTCTTGCAAAAATATTACACAATAGTTCATAGTTGATGGATATACAATGACTGAATATGCAAGATTAAGGTATGTCAGAATCCATCAAAAATAGTTGTAGAGTGAGATATATAATAAAATTGTTGATGCAGTAGTACACGGTGAAACAAATGGTTGCAGCGTAGGTAATAGAGTTGTCTTGCCAACAATATTTACCGGTGGAGCGCGATATATGATTCAAAATTACCAAGATGCTATAACAATTTATCGATGGGACAAATATCAAGATTTCACATTCATGTGCAATCCAAAAAGGCCAAAGATTGTGCGGTTTGTCGAGAGTATGAGTCTTTGGCCAGAAGATCGTCCTGATATAGTCTCAACGATAACAATGATGGGCGGGAGCCAAAAAATGTTGATATAGGCATGTATTGCAATTGTTGTTACATTTCTCCATGTGAAGCGACTTGGAGAATCTTTGGATATGAAGTTTAGTATAAAAATCCTTCCATCCTACACTTGAGTTATCATCTTCTAGGGGAGATAAAAGCACTATACTGATAATGATCAATTGGACGATGTGATAAAACTTCAGTTAACACTTCATACAATGTTTTGTGTTGCTTTGAAGCAAACGAGAAATATTCTAAAGCTCGCAATTTGTTGTATGCTGAGTCTTCTTAGCATTTATTTGAAACTAAAAAATAAATGAGTGGACCCATAGGAAGCAAATATTGTAATTGCTCGGGTATATTATGTTTCCCTAGGTTCTGGTGATAATTATAATTCTTGATGCCTCTTCAATCTTGTTCAAGAAGTACAATTTCACGATGATTTAAAAAAGGTGAATGACAAGCAACATGATACATATTGTGGCATGTGCTACCCAATTGGGTTGTTGGATGATGATAGGAAATATATCAATGGAATCAAAAAGGTAAGTTATTAGGGATCTGCACATTATATTGGATCCTTATTCATGGTGTTATTTTTGTCCATAAGTATATCTCAACCGAAAAAAGGTTGGAAGAAAAATATTTGAAATGTTTGTTAGATAATATTTCATACAAATAACGAATGTTGAGACACAAAGAAAGTTCCTAATTTTCAATTATATCCATAATTTTTAATAGTATTTTTTTTTTGTATATTGTCTCATAAAAAATAGTTTTAAGTACAATTTTTGTTTTCACATTTTTTGTACAAATTTAAAAATGAGTGGTACTAAAATTTAAAACCTTTCTTTACTGGAAGTGGACAAGCTATTGCAGATCATTGTTTTGAAATTCTAGACAAAATATTGAAAGATATAATGAGATTCAAGAATTCGGAGGCTAGAGATATTCCACGAGGAGGTAAAACTGTGGTACTTAGTGGAGGTTTTCGTAAAATTCTTTTGGTAATTCTTAAAGGTACTAGGCCATACATAGTACATGTAACCATCAATTCTTCTCACTTGGGGAGACATTGCGCGATTTTGAATTTGACAAAGAATATGAAGCTTCAAACTCTTAGCTCAGATCCCGATTCAGATGAATTAAAAGAGTTTTCTCAATTGATAAATAGCATTGGACACGGAACAGTTGGAGGATCAAATGATGGCATAGTTGAAATTGATATCCCAAAAGATATATTGTTGTTAGATGATGGTGATCCTATTGCATCGATTGTGGCTAGAACATATCCACAATATGGAACAAATGCCGAATGTTCTATGTATTTGAAGGGTCGAGCTATTCTTACACGAACACTTTATGTAGTTAATTTAATATATTGAATATATGACTTCATTGAATGAAAGTGAATGTAAGGTATATTTGATCTTAGATAGTGTGTGCAAACAGATACAACATTGACATTTTTCAAGATATCCACCCACCCAAGTTCTTTAACACAATCAAGTGTTTTGGGTTGTCGAATCATTTATATGATTGAAAGTTGGTACTCCGGTCATGTTGTTGAGAAATATTGATCATTCACTTGGTTTGTGTAATGGAATAAGATTGTTTGTTATGAAACTAGGTGATTATGTTTTGGAGGCAATAATTCTACAAGGAAGTAATGCAAGCAAATTAATATCATCTAATGAATGACCATAATACCATCGGATCCCAGGTTGCCCTTTAAGTTTCAACGATGACAATTTCCAATTATCGTGCCATATGTAATGATAATTAATAAAAGTTAAGGTCATTCTCTATCTCACATTGGACTTATTTTGAAATAACCCGTTTTCAGTCATTTTCAACAGTATGTTCAATATCAAGAGTGACCAATCGAAATTGTTTAAATATTTGATTTTCAATGATGATAACAAATGTAAAAAAAAAAATTACGATTTTCATGTAGAAGGAAGCATTTCATAATTTGTAAACTATATTTCCCTAATTAATAATATTTTTACTAACCATTTTTATATAATGGTAATTTTTCAATATTTTCTTAATTTATTATTTTAACTTTTGCCCTAATGTTACTTTGGTTTAATATTTATTGTGTTTCTCCACATGTATAATAACTTATTTATATATTATAAATCATTCAAAGCATGAATAATATTCAAAAGATTTGTTCAATTACACATTCAAAATATTCCGCCCATGCAACGGGTGTAATACTAGTAGTGCATAATGCACCTGTTTTATTTCACATAAATTTATAATCACCATTCATATAAATTATATTTATCACTTGCTAACATCATATTAAACATACACGTAACATAATTGTCACTTAATTCAATGTAGTAATGGTTTTCATTACAAATAATATTTATATTCATCACATGAAATATTCGTATTCAGTACACATAAAATGCATATACGAAAGCACAATTATCACTCACCTCGATAAAAATTCAATACAAAACATACATTATTCATTACATAACACAATATATATATATATTTATCATACAAAACATAAAAATGCATCATACACTAACTAGTATAAAAAAGACATTATACAACAGACATTCTAGAATGGGTATTTCGGCTACCTTCCAAAATGTCTGCCTGGTGGCTTTTTCGTAATAAAACCCGTATCCTAAAAACGGGTGTTAAATGTACCTTCCAAAAAACCCAGAATTTAGAAGGTATATTTTAAACTCGTTCTAGTATTTTAGAAGGTATACATTTCACACCCATTAACATTCATTTTTCAAAAGGTATATTCTACACCCCTTATGGTATATATATTTCTTATAAGGTATAATTGTACAACCCTTCTAATATATATTTCTAGAAGGTACAATGTATATACTTGATCTAGTTTGTAATGAGTTTTAATATTTATCCTGGATCATTTTGCCCCAATTTTCCTCCATCTCCACTGATCCCATCTCCCAATCTCCCTCGTCTTGGTCGTTGTTTCCCCCATCCCCTGCTCATCCCAGTCATTCTCTCTCCAGACATCGCCTTCACCGTAATTCTTCATCCACTACAAATAATTAGAATTTCATCAAGGAGAGAAACCCTCGATAATAAACAAAAAGCCCTCGGTAATCAATTTACCGAGGGCAAGTTCCCCTCGAAAAAATCCTCATCGATAAGAATTTTTGAGAGTAAATATGTCCTTGGTAATTTTTCCGTGGGAATTATTGCAGGTTTATTTCTTTGGTAATTTACAGGGCATTAAATCTAATTCCTTGGAAAAATTGAGGGGAGACTGGCCCTTGGAAAAATCGAGAGCGTTTCCCCTCGATTTTTCCAAAGGTAAAATTGCCCTCAGAAAAACCAAGGGTAAATCAACCCCCGGAAACTTCGAGGGCAATATCCCCTCATAAAAACCGAGGGTAAAAAGCCCTCGAATTTTCAGATTAAAAAGTAATATTTGAAAAAAAGGAAAAAACCGAGGGGCAGCTTCCTCAGATTTTTCGAAGGTCGGATTTTCCTTTTTATTAATATTATTTTTAATCCCTATTTTTTATTTAAAATACCCCAAATAATTTAAAAAAATCATTAATAAACAGAAAAATAAATGAACTAATTATATAAATATCTGAAAATTTACAATTACTAAATTTTTTCGAAAAAATGTTAGTAAAAGTTTATAAAAATATTTGATACAAAGAAGTCCTATGACGGGAGAGGCTGCGGCGGGTACTAATGTAATCGAGCTAACGGCTCGGCCATCTGCGCGTTCACCTGCTCCTGCCGCTGCTGCTCACGTATAGCTCAAACTCATTTTATCGCTGCTCCATCGCCTGTTGATCTCGTCTCGTGGCCTCTAACTCCTCTCTCTGCGTCTGGAGCTGAGCCTTGAACTCCCTCACGTGAGTCCTATCTTGCTGGGAGAAGCAAGAACCGCTGCATCGAAAACCCTCCGTAGTAGCCACCAACTTCCCTAGCCAGCCGGTGCCATAATGTCGGCCCTTACTCGACCCGACAACGTCGAGATAAACAAGATTAGGTTCAGTCTCGTTATCTGGATCTTGTGAAGAAGCACGTGCCTCATCCAGACGTCGCTCATACTTCTCTTTAAATACAATTCGTTAGTAAATTCTACATTAAAATAAAAGAACAATTTAAATAAAAAAAAGACTCACATTAATATTACTAGATCTTATATCGACTCACGTGCTATCGTCCTTCTTGTGCATACGTACAAAAACTTGGTACGTAGTGGTCGGCTCACCCGTCTCTTGCTCCTGTATCCAAATGAAATCATCAGATAATTAACCTTAAAAATAAATAAATAAATAATATATTATGATCTGAAATTACTTACGATACCATAAGAACAATCGATCGTAGATCTAGACCTCCCTCTATGCTTCGACATCCTAGTACCCGGACTAACATGCTTGCTCCTCTTATTGATGTTGCACTATTCAGACCTCTTCTTGTTCTCAGACTTATCCCACTCAACACTCCAAGCCCTAATTGAAATGCAAGATATATAAAATTTAAATCATCTATAATAATAAAACATTTTAATTTCATAAGAAGACATAACAAAACCATTTACCTCCAGACCCCCGCGTCAATGATTCTTGGTGGCTGACCAGCCTGATCACGAAATTGCTTATACTCTCGTTAAGCCGCTTCCCATACTTGTCCTGTATCGTGCATAAAAATGATGTCTGTGTAGCATGTGTGGAGTATGCAGGTCCGTGTTCCAATAAAACATCTCCTACAAAAAAAAATAATAATTACAATTCAATTGATACATGATTCTCAAGTTATAATAAAGATTAATAAATTTAGACACAAAATAATAATTACCTGAAACATGTACCACCATAATGCACAAATCTCCGTAGGGACTGCCTTAAACTGCCACCCGACGGGATGGAGCTCCTTCTCCATGATCTCCCGAAATATGTTTGTCAGTCTGACCTCCCTGCTATGTAGCATGTAATTGTGTTTGTGGTTACAAATATAATTTAATAATAACGATAATTAGGATTTTATAATTATTGATTTACTTACTTCTTCCCGACAATATAAAGAAGGTATCGCCTCTATGGTGGACCCCAGTGCTGTCGGGATGTACCCACATCGGATAGTGTCGGTGTGGTGGTATCTGGGGTCGGCACTGAATGATCAGTACTAAGGCCCACATAATCATCATTCAAAATTAGCTAAACGATAAGCTAACTCCATATCCAATCGATCTAGGTTAGATCCGCATCCACAACCTCTCGGCATCTGATAAAAGTAAATATAATATGAGCATTTTACAAAATACCAGTATATATATAAACAATTTTAATTAATTTAAACATAAAATAAATTACTTAAAATAAGAGCGTTTTACAATATGAACAACTTACATATATTTCAACTAAACTAATCATCTGAACCGACATTTTCACTATTAAAGTTATCACCAAACTCATCTTTATCTGTGTCTTGATCTGTATCTTGACCGGTGAGTAACTTTTCTTCTGTATCATCATCTGTCTCGTCACCAAGTTCATCCACGCCATTATCATTGAGGTCGTGCAACTGGAAATTGAGATCATCTAGTTGAATTAGATTGCGTGTATCTACAACTTTATCTTGAAATGATTGCTCTGGTAGAGGCTCGATAAACTCAACATTTAATCTCGCCTTGATTTTACACGTTGCCACCAGTCCAACTTGTCTCATTTCAAACTTGGGTACACACAATAGTATACTTGTACTTCCTGGGCAGCAAGTACAATAGGTTCATATCGATTAAACCTATGCTTATGATTGATATCGACAAGCTTATAACGTGGATGAACTTTTGTGCCTGCAGGAGTTGGATCAAACCAGTCTCACCTGAACAATAGTGTGTTTTCTCCATTCGAGCTGCACAATTTCTATGAGACGACTGTAATAATTATACTCGGTTGCCCTATAGTTGATCTTGTAATGCATATTCCATTGCTCAATGTTGATTTGTTAGATCCGTGCTCGATTGTGCGAAATCTATAACCATTTATCTTACATCCAGTATACATTTTTACACATCGTGATGGACCCCCTGCTAGGTTCCTAATGTTCACGTCGATCACATTGTTAGAAAGATCTCTAGCCTATGACGTTGAAAACATTTTTAATTTAGGAAATATACTAGTTAAATACATACAGTAATTAAATGATATGCATTTCGATATTGAACATCTTACGTAACATTTGAACCGATTGGCAAATTCATTTTCCAATTTTTTGTTGAGCCTATCATCAGTAATATCTGGTTGGAGATGTTGAATGCTCTTCGTGTAAATACAACATCATTTGTTAGAAAATTGAGTAAAAAAGTATTAGTACATAATATATACATTTACAGTAGAAACGTATATCCTTGCGGCATTATATTCTGCTTCGGTTAGAAATCTTTTTCCCTTTGTACCAAATATCTCCCCATATTTTTAAAGACCGAGGGGACTTCATCAGCGCCATCTACAACATCCTGACCGTCGTCATTTCTAGGCAAATTTATTCTTTTAGTTAATATGAGATCTTCAAAATAGCACGAACTAAATGATGTCTCTTCAACCAGATATGTGTTTGCTATCAACCCTTCAACACTCGTCTTATATTTCATAGTGTTCTTTAGTTTACGATGATACCTCTCGAACGGGTACATCGATCTATACTGCACTTGGATAGCAATTCTCGCTTCATACGCTAGATGAACTGGTAGATGCTCCATTGAGTCAAAAAAACTTGGAGGGAAGATCAGTTCTAGTTGACACAATATTAACAGAATGTCACGTTCTAGACACCTCATATCTTTGGTGAGAACGACTATTGGTGTGATGTCCTTGAAAAATAAGCTAAATTCGGTTAGAGTCTTCCACACATTTGAAGGAAGCAGTTCACGAAAGGCTATTGGTATCAACTTTTGCATGAATACATGATAATCATGACTTTTCTTCCTGATCAAATGCAATTCCTTCTTGTCGACGCAATGCCCCAAGTTTGATGCGTACCCATCTGGAAACTGAAGGTTTTTAACCCAATCGCACAATGCAGCTTTCGATGGCTTATCAAGTATGTATCAGGCTTTAGGACACTTTCCCGATCCGTCTGATGCTAACTCTGAACAATTATAATACCCATTCAGCTCTTCTCTTGATTTAGACGTGTCCTTGGTCTTCCCTTTGACATTCATCACCGTGTTGAATGCATTGTCAAACAAGATTTTCTCTATTTGCATAACATCTAAATTATGGTGAATTAGTTTTGTTCTCCAATATGGCAAATCCCAAAGATGCTTCATTTTCTCCAACCAGACGTTTTGAAAATTTGTGCATTAATGAGTGCTTCATCTAGTTTAATGACTTTCAACAGCCTCAATCTCTCTATCTCTACCAAAACTTATGTCCCTGTGCGGACATTCGATGGTGGAGTCTTAAAATATCTTCTTTTTCGAAAGCATCATTTATTCTTTCGAAAACGGTGACCGCATTCAAGAAATTTTTGGTGATTGTCAAACCACGATTGCTTCCCACTGCACTAAAGAGTGAAGGTGTTTGAGCGTTTCATACAGTAAGGACAAGTTGTTCGATTGGCCGTACTCCAACCGGACAACATAGAAGACGCAAGAAAACCGCTAATTGTCCACATAAGGGTTGCCCGCAATTGGAAATTTTATTTTTTAGATATATCATATGAGGGAGCCCCAACCATCCACAACTGATTCAACTCGACGATTATAGATTGTATAAACACATCGAGTTTGTCATTCAGATTCTTTGTCCCTGGTACAAGAATGCTTAGGAACATGAACTGCTCTTTCATGCACATCCATGGAGGCTAATTGTAAGGTGTAACTATGACAGGTTACAGTGTATATTGTGCGCCAAAACGTCCAAATGGTTGAAAACCATATGTACAAAGACCCAATCTCACGTTTTGAGTTTCAGCCGTGAAATCTGGATGAGTTTGGTTGAAATGTTTCCAAGCTTTTGAGTCGGATGAGTGGCGCATAACATCATCTCAATCACGTGTTGAGCATGCCACCTCATAGCTTTTGATGTAGCCTTGGTTACGTACAACCTCTGCAGACGAGGAGTTAATGAAAAATATTACATCTTCTTGTACGCAACGTGAGCCTTTTGTTATTTTGTTTTGCCTTGAGAAACAGGTTTAAAATGAGATTCATTGCAAAATTTGTAGTTTGTCAAATCAGAATCGTCTCTCCAGTAGATCATACAATTATTCTTTCAACAATGTATCTTCTCGATCGATAAGCCCATACCCCTTAGCAACTTCTTACTATTGTAGAAGTTATCGGGTACGAGATTATCTTCGGCACAATCTCTTTGATTAATTCACTCAATTGGCCATAACATTTCTGAGATATGTGATTCTCTGACTTCAAATTCAGGAGACGAGAAACTAATGACAATTGAGTATGTCCCTCACACCTGGGATACAATGGTTGATTTCCAGCTTTCAACATGTCATAAAATATTTGGGGCCTCAGGGTTCGACGACTCTTCCATATCATCAACCACTTAAAAATCGGAACCACCTGCATCACTTGAACCATATTACTGTACGCATTTGATGATTCTTCGGAAGCAATGTAAGAGGGTCCTTCAACTTGAAAATCGTGATGGCATCGAGAGGTGGCGGGCCGGCTTTCTCTGTGGTAAATCTATATATAGTAATTCGGCTCGAATCCGTGTCTAACCAAGTGATACTTAATCTCATTAATGTCGAGAAACCTATGATTCCTACATCTACTAAGATTACAAGGACACTTCGATCTCTCTCCGTCCTTATGTGCAGAATGTGCTTGAGCATATTCAATAAAGCTATCGACTCCATTCCACAAATTGTGGGGATAAGAAGCTGTTGACGATTCGTTTGTACATCCAACTACAAGCAGAACTCATCCTATCATTATACGTTCGCTATATTTATTTATTGAAAAATGGGCAGCATGAGGGTGAGTTAGAAAATTATTGAATTATTCGTAAGGTCCCTATTCCATTCGAAAACATAATTTTTCAGTAATACAATGTCTTAGTATATGATTTTTTGTTGACTAAAAATATCGGTAGCATATCCCTTTAGTTCTCTAAGTACACACAAAGTTATTGGTTTGTGGCCATGATTGCGGCTCTGGAAAGCTAAGTCTTTTTTTATGCCTTGAGTGCCCGTGTTGTTGTAGCTTTTTGCACAGAAGTCGAAACGTCAATATAGTCATGACACACGTGTTTTTATTATGTGACTGAGAATCCTTCTATGTCTACTCTACTCGCTTTTGTCCATCGATCGAGCAGAGCAAGTGAGAATCTTGTCCATCGACCTAGTCGAACTGAAGCATTGTTGAGCTAACATTCCCCAACATGGAGCATGCCAAAGACCGACCTGATTAAGAGTAGCTCGCCTGGTGAATGGCCGTCCCGGTACGTGAATTATGAGCTTTTAGGCTCAGTAGTTGTTAAGGTTCACAATTGGAATTCGAACTCTAAAAGAAAGATATCCACTTTGGTAGGAGTCCTGAACTAACTACCGCTTGTGAGGGAGACCTAGTTTCCCTATAGAAGATAGACTCCTTATTTGTTTATCAAGTCTTTTACTTCTTATAAATAGGGAGTCAAACACTTATCTATACAATCACTTTTTACGTATATATATTAATCGATTCACATTCTAACTTGAGTCGTAAGCGGCTCGACCTGGATCCTGATTACCAAACTTTTGAACACATCAACGTTGAATTGAACCCACTCCAAAATAAGGTAATGAAACACCTCCTCGGATAATGTACTAACTAAGCATGTGAAGTATGAAATCTTCAAACTATTGAGGTAAATATTAATTTCTCAAACCTCAGGGGTTTGAATGAAAATAACTGTATAAAGTCTCCTCCAAGCAATCTTCCCCAGACACTATTTTACTTGAGCTCCTGTAATTGTAAACCCTACTAGCAGATTTCACGTAATAATAGTTGTCTAATTTTCAGAAATTGATTATAAACTCTAAATAACCGAAGATGGTAGCGACGAATTTGAAAGCAGAGATAATGAAACTGATGGAGAAGCGGAGTGGAATGGAGGAGGAGATGAATGTCATTATCGAGGGCCTCTGCCGGCCCGGCGGCCCTGGCCTTTCCGGCAATCTCGTCGATTCAGAGGCAAATTTTATTTTCCTATTCTTTGTACTGTTACCCAACTTTATTGATTTATTTATTTTTGGAGTCAAATTTCATTTGTTTTCTACTTCACTAGATGAGCCATAAAAAGTGAAGAAATTCGTATTTGATAGGTAATGAATGTTTAGTCTTGAAATTTGGATTTGTGCAGGGGTTTCCGCGGGCAGATATTGACATCCCTGCTGTGAGGGCAGAGCGGCATAGGCTTGGTGGTAAGTTTGCTGGACTACACTTTGCTGTGTGGTCTTGAAATAATTGTTGGTAATTGTGATGGATATATGTTATTACTCACTTGCCTTCTCTTATGCAGGAGATGTATGTCAATAAGTATTCCCAAACATGTTTTTCTCTGAGTTGCCTTCACATAGTTACTCATTTTGCCTACTGAGTTACCTTCTTAACCCCACTGAATCTATTTAATAAAAATTCAAGGAAACTTTTTGGCATCCATCACAATCAACTGCACGACATATTTTAGCTTTTGAGTATCATAGTATTGCTGTGAGGAGATGTAGAACTCACGTACACGTGCTCCAACTAGTTACCTTCATCTCTTGAGGAACCTGAATAATGTATGAATCAAATGAGATGTTCTTGGTTATCTTTAATATCTCATGAAGGAGATTTGCTGTGCTGAACCATGATGCATGGATACTTTAAAACAACAAATTCCTAGATAAGAAAAACCCAAGATGACATGTGCACCATTTTCATATGTAAATAATGTGATTGTGTCTGGGGACCGGGTGGAGCAGAAAAAGTGTGTCCTCTCTTCTGCATTAGCTATGTTTTGGAAACTATATCCATATTTGCTACACTCTCTTTAATAACCATCACTCTTAGTGGTATATGTGCATCCTCACTCTCTCCTTTTGTATTACGTTTTTTAATGTGAATGTTGCCTATATAAGAATTAAGTTGACTATTTAATGGCGTATTTAAAGCACAAGATGCATTATTGTTGTAATATGTGCTACCTGTTCTGAAACACAGTGCTGTGTACTGATGCTCAAAATTCAATCAATAATGAGCTGTCTTCTTGTTCACTTTGTTCTTCCTGTTACAGAGCTTCGTAATGATCACAAAAATATTACAGAGAAAATAAGCAAAAACATTGAACTTTTGCATTCTGCAAAACTGACTCCAACAACTGCGTATGTTAAAGATTCAGGTCAGTAACTCATCTAATCCATTATTTTATCTCTTTTCTTTGAAGTTTCCGATGTGTGTTATATAAGTAACTCTCATTATCTATCAAGTTAATCACCACTTCTTCAAGCATGCATTTGACACTGAGCATTAACTGAATTCACGACGTGATGTTGTGCAGACTCAAAAGATCAAGATGCAAATGTTGGCATGTCTTCATCTTCAAACAATCCTATATCTGGAGGTGCTTCTATCGCCATGGATGTGGATTTTGTTCTCAGCAGACCATTTGCAATGGTTGATGAAATCACTGAAGCATCTCCAGCTGCAGAAGATGGTTTACAGCTTGGGGATCAGATTGTAAAATTTGGTGATGTGGAAAGAGGTGAGAACTTGCTGCAGAGGCTAGCCGCTGAACCGCAACAGAAGCAAGGCCAAGCCGTCTCATTGCTTGTAATGAGGCAAGGTGCTTTGATTAATTTGAAAGTTACTCCTAGAGAATGGTCGGGCTCCGGTCTACTGGGGTAAGTTACATACTCTTGTCCTTTTCTGCTCATTGCACTTTTTAATGGTTTTGTTATGTATAATTCTTGCCATGAACTCTTGGAGCTTCATCTTTCAGTTCAATAAACTATAATTTCAAAACTGGATCTTGCTTTCCTAAAATGGAACATATTAAATATCCTGTATGAATTTATTGAAAAGTTGTTGCTGCTGTTCCGAGGCTTTTCCTTAAGAATTCTTATCAGGTACTTTGAAGAACATTTTCATCATCAACAAAATCCCTGATCAATACAACTGAAATATTGAAAACTAAATATCTATATAAATCTTAGTGAGCTCAAGGAAGAATGATGAACAAGTATAAGAAAATCTTGTCTTGACCATTTAGAAGGAAACCACCTTGAATCATTAGCTCTTAGTAAATTTGGTCCTGATAATGGCATTTAATAATTTGCATTAAAAATTCAACAAGTCGCTGTTAAATTTAGATTCTTTTATGCTAAGTGGATTTTCCATTTACATTGCTTTAGTTTAATCTGAACGTTGCCCACTCTTTAACTGGTGATGTGCTGGGAAATGTCGCATGCAATATTAACGCTAAAGAGAGAAAAAGAATAGTAACATAGGGTTTGTTTGAGACCCTAAACTCCCTAAACCCTATTTGGGATAAAATTGTCATCCCCCTTTCATTAGAATAATCCGTCCCTTATGTAAGGGATTACAAAACTTGCAGACAAATAAAACAACTTGCGAAAATAAAATCTGAATACACAAGAAAAATATTAATTCATACTACGATACTTGCAATAAATAAAATATTCAGTAAATAAGGTAAGAGCTACTAGCTTTTGGCTTGAGGTCTTTTGCATTGATATGCGTTTCCCCAAAATGCATCATCGTTCCCCTGAGAGACATCAAGCTTGCCCTCAACCTTGAATTCTGGAAATCTCGTTTGGAAGTCAAACAGGACCTCCCAAGAAGCATCCTCGTCCACCCGGGAAGGAGGTCTTCTTCGCCGTCCAGGCAGTGGAGTCCACTGGACTAGAACTTCCAGAACACCTCTATTAAGTTGACTCCTTAACACGTTTGATAAGACAATGCGACCTTCGAGAATGTTGGGATGAGGAAGGACTGTAGCTGGGGAAGGCCCTTTTTTTCCTTTCAATTTGGAGACATGAAACCCACTATGGCTTTGGACGTCTGGAGGCAAGGCTAACTGATAAGCAACATTACCAATGTGTTGCAACACTTGGAAAGACTCATAAAATCGGGCAGATAGTTTTTTGTTAGTTCGGAGAGAAAAAGAGCATTGTCGAAAGTAACATCCTTATGCCCCCTGTTGTGTGTTTGCTGCATCCGAGAATGAGCGACCTGAAGATGATGCCTGGCATCACTCAAAACCTCATCGCTTCTGTAACACGTAACACATCATCTACTGCCTCCGACTTACTAGTCCCTGGTTTATAAGAAAGGAACCGAGGTGGTGCCCGACCATAGACAACTTGAATTGGTGTCATTTATAATGCTGAATGGAAGGCACTGTTATAACAGTACTCGACCCATGGTAACAAAGTCACCAACCGGTGGAAGATCCCTAATAAGGCAACACAAGTACACTGCAATTGTTCGGTTGTCCACCTCAATTTGGTCATCAGATTGAGGGTGATATGCCGATGAAAAACTCAACGTGGTGCCACTTAACACCAAAAGCTCCTTCCAAAAGTTGCTCGTAAAAATGGGAACTCTATCACTAACAGTGCTTTCGGGTAGACCATGCAACTTGAATACGTGTGCATAAAATTGTTGTGCCATCAAGGCTGCCGTGCATGGATGTGGTAAAGCGACAAAATGCGTATATTTGGCGATCGACTACCATGATTATCACTGATTTACTTCCCACCCGAGCGAGACCTTCCATGAAATCCATAAAAATATCTGTCAACACATGGAGTGGAATAGGGAGGGGTTGTAATAAACTTGCAGGGTGCATACTCACCCATTTATTTTCTGACAAATGATACAATTGTTAACAAACTCGCATACCTGGATAATCCAGTCCATGTGAAATCTCTATGGATATGGTGAGTATAACCAAATATCCAGGCCATGTGCAATCTCTACGGATATGGTGGATCGTCTTCTGAATCCCTTCATGAGTATAACCATGCATCTCCTGTAAAATACGTGGCGCAAGTTCCGGAGAAGGGGAATAAAATTTTTATTTTGGTGGAAAATAAGCTCCTCTTTGTGCTGCCAAATGGATTCTTGACTCTTTGTGCTGCTAAATGGACTGATCAGGATTGGTACACTTTTCCATGTATGGGGCATAATCAGGGGCTTCAAGAGCAGCAGCTCTTTTAACATGGGCCGTAATGACATGACCCAAACATTTAACATGATTTTTGCGGAACACATTTTGAGCGCTTCAAGGACAAGCTATGGTCGTTCAATAAAGTGAAGGCCAAGCGAATGTGCTGGAGATGTTCAACCCATGAGCACTATAGATTAAAATATTGTCAAAGAAGACTAACTTGAACTTATGCGGAAAAGGCCCGAACACTTCATTCATCAAAGATTAAAAAGTGGACGGAGCATTAGTTAGCCCAAATGGCATGACCAGGAATTCAAAGTGACCATGGTGGGTATGCATATGGATTTGGTAGTATTCGGAATGCAAGTCCAGTCGAGTGAAAACACGGTAGCCATATAACTCATCGGACAACTCGTCAATCACAACGCAAGTCCAGTCGAGTGAAAATATGGGAACCATATAACTTATCCAACAATCCCTGTCAATCACACGGACACAGGGAATTTTTCTTTGGTGGTCCTCACATTGAGTTCACGGTAATCTACACGACAGCGCGCCATGTCTCATCTTGTTTTTTAACTAAAAGGACGGGGAAGAGAAGGGAGACTTGCTAGGTTTACTTAGCCTCTTTAGCATCTCTGTACATTGTCTCTCAGTTTCATCCTTAAGTAGTTCATCCTTAAGTAGTTGGGGTATTGATACGGCCGTTCGGCCGTACGACCACTGGATCAGACCCGTTTGAAAGGACAATCTGATGATCACACTTGCGTGATGGTGGTAACACTGTTCACTCATGAAATAGGTGGTCGACTTCCAATAAAAGACCTCAAAATATACGTATTTGAGGTTGGTTGGATAGAGTTAATTGATGCTGTCTCCGAGGAAGCTTCGTCAAAACCAACAAATTGCTTGGCCATGGACGTAAAATTTCATAGTGAGAGCCCAAGATCCCAACAAATATGTTCTAAAGTGCTCAGCCACTTGAGACCCAAAACTAATTCAAATCCCACAAGGGGAATAAAAAACAAATTCACCGAGAAAGAATTGCCCTCATGTTGAATTATCACATCTTCACGCAATCCTGTGTTGGAAAGGTGTTCGTCGTTTGCCAGGTGTTCGTCGTTTGCCACGGCCACCGTCAAGCCTGGACCATTGTTTCAAAAAACGTATGAGGCGTACGCCTTGAGGCGCGCCTCGGAACAGTTTGGGGGATATCGGTTCGAGGCGGCCGCATCAGATCCCCATGTTGGGAACGTCCGCCTCAATGTGTCGAGGCGTACGCCTCGACTCGGATGAGCCTTGAGGCGCCTGACGCCTCTGTTTTTGAGGCATGTTTTTTATTTTAATTTTGAATTCACCCTTTTATGTTATTTTTTCTTTATTTATAAATGTATAAAAGAAATTAATATAAATAGAATAATATAAAAGGAGGTAAATAGAATTAAAACCAATTGGCCGAAACCCCTACGCACTCCTCTCTCTTCTCTTCTCTCCTGCTCGATCCGACCTCTCTATCTCCACTTTTTTCTCCCTTCTGAATAAATGATATAGTTATATAACTATAGGTGTTTGCTCTTGTTAATTTGTTATATAACTTTTAAAAACAAAACAAAACAAAATCTATTTTTTTTTCTTGGCATTTAGTTGATTTTTTTAAAAATAATCCCTTAGTTATATTTAATGGTTGATTGTTAATTTTTGGTTTTGACTTAATTTTAGACTTTTATTTGAGATTTTTTTTTTTTTGGCCACTGTCTTGATACTTCTTTTTTAAATTTTTTAATTGTTGGATTTAATTGTTAGTTATTAGTTAATTGTTAATTTTTGGCTGTGAATTAATATTAGACTCTTTAGTTACACACACACACATATGTATGTGTTTTATATATATATATATATATATTATATATATATATATATAATTATTTATTATTTTTGGTTGTTATTTTAATTTTTTCCCAAAAAATTGAGGCGCACACCTCGTTCCGCCTCGAGGCGTACGCCTCGCCTCATCTGAGCAAAATGCCTTGTTTCCGCCTTTTAAATTAAAGCAATGAGTGGCTTACCTGCAATCCAGACACATAGCTTCACCATCCGACTTGTGTGTACCCCTGTAATTGCATTGAAAGAAATTTTGGTTTCATCTAACACCGACGATGTTGGGTTTGCTCCATCATTGCCTTCGTTCAGCCCAAGCACACAAAAAAGATGCTTGCAATGGTGACCCTTGAACCACTTCTCTTCGCAGTTGAAGCAAAGGCCTTTAGTTTTGCGTTCTTGTTCGGCCGTATATAATCTCTTGATAGTAGGAATCTTGGGCCTTGATTGTGCTGGCAAGTTAGGTTTTGGGGAAGTTAACATTACGGGACTGATAGGCAATGAGGGAGAGAATGAACGGGTCGAGGGACGTGATAGGTTGAGGCACAAAAGTTGAATCCGCCTAGCAAAATCTCGAGCTGAGTTGATTGCTTCTCCTAAAGACGCGTCTCGACTTCTTTCAACATGAATACGCAATAATTCATCTAATCCAGACGTAAAAAGGTCAACTTGCTGATCTAGATGTACCGACTCTGCTCGCGCCAACAATAGTTGAAACTCGGAGATGTAGGTATCAATATGTCGGCCCCGTTGTTTAAGGTTAGCTAATTAGCCCAGTGGTTAATGCTGCGAGGTGGGCCGAAACGGAGTTTAACATATTCGTTAAAAATAGGCCAATCCATAGGTGGCTCCTCCTTCGTGACACTACCATAGTAGGGCCTCGCCCATCATTTGGAAGGGATCCAACTCCACCTTGTCTGGATTCGGGGTGCATGCATTGCGGAAGAACAACTCACAATGATGTAGCCAAACCAAAGGGTGTTCGGCTCCGGTAAACACAGAAAATCCTCCTTGCAATAGCGTGGGTGAGTTTTTTGTTTGACCATATTGATTGGCTTTCCATCACCCGTTGAGTTCTCTTGGGCCATCTGTTTGGTGTGGTCTTGCTTTGGTGACGACCTCCATCAGGTTGTTCACTCTCCCAGAGTGCTTTGAATTCTGGATTGTCTGTTATATTATCGCCCATTACGCTGGCAATGGAACCAGATGATATATGTTGGATACGAATTTTAACGCTAAAGAGAGAAAAAGATAGTAACATAGGGTTTGTTTTGGATCCTAAACTCCTTTTGGGATAAAATTCTCGTTTAGAATAATATCTCCTTTATATAAGCAAGAGGTTACAAAACTTGCAGATAAAGAAAACAACTTACTATTAATTCATACTAAGATACTTGGAATGAATAAATATTCAATAAATAAAGTTTATAAGGTAATAAAGTAAATAAGGTAAGAGCCGCTAGGTTTTGGCTTGGGATCCTTTGCGTTGATATGACTTTCCCAAAATGCATAAAATGACATCTTGGGTTTTTCCAGAATTGACCACAGAAATAAGTGTCAAGAATAGAACATTTTGTTGACTTTGTGTTTATGTATCACAAACAAGTTCACATATTAGGTTACACGATTCAATTGAATGCATCCCAAATAAGTGATAAAACTTACACCTGCAGTAGCTTCAATTTTTACTTAGTAGGCCATGTTTGTGTTTTATGGTATGCTAGTATGAATAGAATTACTGAAGACTTCTCTTTTGCATGTCAATTATATTGCCATGAAAATTGTTCCTATGGTGTATATTGTAAATATTATTTTATGCAATCGTACAAGTAATATTTTATGTTGCTTCAAAGATGGCAGTTTTTTTGTTTTTTAATGTGCGTTCATTGGCCCATTGCTTGAGAATTTATGTGTGTGCGTTTTGACGATAATATTTGGTTGCATTGACACTCGAGTTTGCTTTAAGGAGTTTTTGTTTTGGCCTTGGGTCAACAAGGTAAAATTGTAGTTTTTATTAGGTTCAAATTGGTTCACCATACATGAGAAAATACTTGATATGATTTGTAAATAGGGCCACTTCATGTGAATAGGTCCTTGTTGGCTTATATTGTAATCTTTTTAAACGTTAATCAATAATTACCAGTATGTTAAAAAAACTCGTGTTGTCTAGGGCGCCAAATTTATGTTCTTGGGGCTTTGGAAACCACATGACCGGCCCTGTAGAAGCATCTGCCCCTTGTCACTTAATGTCATAGCTGGGCCTTAGGTTATAAAGCTCAGATGACTTCATTGTGTGCTTTATGGAGATTGCACCTCTTATTACCGTCTGTCATAACATCATTTATGATAGTGAGGGAGTGTTTGCAAAAATTTCTCCTTTTAGATCAAGTGATTTATTTTTTGAAGAAGTTTGAAAATTAGAATGTGATGGTATTGCAAATAGAAGTTGAAAAATATCATATGTTAAAATAGTGTATTTGTATCATATGTTAAAATAGTGAATTGGTAAACAAGCTATCAAAGTGCTTTTATTTGTAAGTTAAAATTGTTATTCAACTTTGAAATATAAATTTGTATGCATATAAATGTATTCCGAGGTAAAAAATGTCCAAAAAGAATCGTAACATATTATGAAACAAAGTATAATCCGAAATGTGGTGCATTCCTCCACCTTATTGATTCAGATTATATATATTATGTGAAAATAGTGCAGTAACAATTGTTTTAGATACAAAAAAACTTTCTGATGTATGGATTTTCACAGGTGTCATTTCCGAATTTTATGAGCGGAGGCTTTTGCTGCTTAAAGTACTCATTGCTGATGCTCCAAAAGGGGATGTGTTGTCTTTTTTTCTTCTTCCAAGGATAGAGTTTGCATCTTTCAAATGAGCCCAAACTGATACATGGAGATGTTATGCTGGTGGGCAGTAATGTAAATCGCGTGGGTCTTTTTATTTCTTGTTTTAAATTTGTTGTGTTATGTCCAGAAGGAAAATTAATTTTGAAAGATGTGTTATCCCGGTTCTTTCCTTGCCCACATGATCTGATACTAGAAAGTAGAAATGACGATCGATAAAGATACACTGAGGTCTCATGGTTCATTCTGTCTTTAATTTCTACGATCTGCGGCGATGCTTAGTGCATACGGTGTTCATCTTTTGAATGGATTTGAAATTAATTTCAATTTTGGATTATGATTTTTGAATTTCGAATTGACTGGACATTTGAATATAAATATTCAAACAAATAAAATTAGAGAATTTGTACTGAAATTGATTTGTTAATCCTAATTCCGACTTTTGAAATTCAATTCGAAAACAAGTTGGTTATATCAATTTGAATTCGTATTTCATTATAAATTAAATTTCATATATAGTTTACATTTTACATAAAAATGTGCTTATGCATTCATAGTACTATATTGTACTCAAGTGTAAAAACTTGGTGAAATTGTATTTATGCAGTTTTCTCCCGTTTTTAGTCTTTATTTGCAACAACACTTGTCAGTATACGATATACACCATACATCTATACACCTATGAAGCACTGATACGGGACACGGGTACGATACGGATACGGGGATATGTTATTTTTTTTAAAATTTAAGGATACGGGTACGGTATATATATATATATATATATATATATATATATATATATATATATATATATATATATATATATATAACACGCACTAATTACAATTCAAAAAAACAAACAAACAAAATTCCAATCATATAAAACTGAAATCTCAAAATATCAAAGTCAAAATATGAACAAATCCAAATTATTTTAAAAAATCATAGCAACAAGTTTTATAATTAAACTCGAAATAACACCAAAATAGTAAATAAAGTCTCCCCATCACAATTAAATAGGAATCGTACTAATCTCATCTCCACCATTGCCATCATCAGTAAAAAGTATAGCTTCAATCTCTGGTTCATCGAGAGATAAGCTTGCAACCTCAAGAACTCCAGCACCCTCAAAAGGATCCCATTCATCTTGGTCTCTCTCCTGAATTGTAAAACTCATTTTTTCTTGATAAAAGACGAAGATTTGTATGTACATATACTAAATCTTCAGCCCTTTTGGGATTAATTTTATTCCTTCTCATAGAATGAATAAAGGAATATGTACTCCAATTACGTTCTGAGCAAGAAGAAGAACAAGGTTGACCAAGAAGTTTCAAAGCTAGGTTTTGAAGTAAAGGCGTTGAAGCCCCATGTACTATCCACCAAGCTTTTGGATCTAACTTACCCTTGTCATCCAACGAGTCATAATTACCAAATACATCCAARCAACCTGAGAATCTTGCAAATTCTAAATTAGCACTGGTTCTATCTTCACTGTTTGGAAAGTATCTCCTAAAGCACTTGTTTCTTTCATCCGAAATCTCAATATCCCTATGAGGAGCAAGTCGATTTGTACCACCCTCGAGCCATTCTTTATTATAGTACCTATACGATAAATAAATAAATAAATAAATAAATATTAGAAAACAATAATGATTATTGACCTAAGCAAGCATATAGAATTACCTTGGGTTGAGAGAATGAGCCATGCAATGGAGTGGTGTGCAATTCTTTGACCATCTATCAATGAGTATTGAATTGACAACACTATAGAAAGCCGAATCTTGATTATCCTCTTTTCTTTCATGCTTATATATTGCTTTCCTCACTTGATCAATCATTGTATCCCACATGTCATAAACTAAATGAAGAGTGGGTTTGTCCGTGTCGCACTTCCGAAGCATTTCATAAATAGGTCTTGTAAACTCAACAATATAATCAATTTTGTCCCACCATAAATCATTCAAAATTAGTTCTTTCACTGTAGCTGCTTTTCCCACATCATCCTCTCTGTAAGAACTCCATCGTTCACTAATTAAAAGACTTTGAAGACCACGCTTAATGAGTTTGAATCTTTTTAACATCACAATGACAGAAGCAAACCTCGTATCTGCAACAACAAGTAGCTTCAAAGGAACAAACTCATTAAACATAGCTAATCTCATTGAATGATTCATGATAAAATTTCTAATGAACGAAACATCATCATCAGCTTCTGTGATCCAGTGACACTCTGAATAAACAATCTCATTCCTTTGAGTATTTCTAGCCGCACAAATACTCTTCAAAGCAAGATTTAACGTATGTACTACACATGGAGTCCAAAAAATATGAGGGTAATCAATCTCAACAAGCATACCAGCAGCTTTGCAAACAGGAGCATTATCAGTAATAATTTGAACCACATTTTGTGGCCCAACCTCCGAGATTGTATTACTGATCAACTCTGCTATATAATGTTTATCTTTGTACTCATTTGACCCATCATCTGCCTTCAAAAAAATCGGACCTCCTTCAGAAGTAGCCATAAAATTAATCAGAGGTCTTCTTTGTGGATCACTCCACCCATCAGTGACAATACTCACACCCTTTTCAGACCATGTCGCTTTGATTGGCTGGAGTAATCTCTCAATATGTGCTCTCTCTTTTTGCAAAAGTGTGGTTCTCAAGGCATTATATCCCGGGGGAAGAAACCCAGAAATCGGATTACTTAGTATAAGGATTCCTAGCAAAGTGAAATGGTAAGCCTGCCGAATAAAACATCCTTGCAATGTCACTTTTCAAATGCTCTCGTGATTCAAGATTAAATGCTTTTTCTAAATTTCCAAGCTTTTTTTTCCTCAAGCCAAGAGAATCGGCCGAATTAGGAGGTAAATGAACTTCTTTTGGCTTTGATCGTTCTTCCGCCGCTCTATTCAATCGATTCAATTCAGTAAGGTACTCTGAAGTTACCTTAGTACATGCACGAATTCCTTGGCCGGACACGTTCAACAAATGAGCTTTTACTCTAGAGTAAGAATCCATAAAAGACAATTGACAGAAAAACAACTCCATTTCTTATTTCCACCACCACCATCCGGTCTGTGTTCTAATGTAGTCACGTACTCCCATAAAGGATTATTTTCATCACGAGTTTCTCCTGATGTAGCATATTTACTTATTGAAGATGAACTCGAGGACATAATATGTAACCTGAAAATTAAAATTGAACTAATTAATTCACATCCTGATCATAATAATTCAAAATACAAAATAAGTTAAACAATTCGAAATATAATCACAACTATTAAAAATATAGAGATTCAGTAAATCAATTTGGAGCTATTAAAATAACTCCTTTTAATATTATTCAGTGTGGCACTACTTTAACTGATTTCCGTGTGTTCTATATTTGTTTTGCATCTACTGACTCCTGTTACTCTCTATTTTCCTGTTATTCAATTTCATGGGATGCATAACATAAATGGATAAACCGTTTTTCCTTCAAATTTGTTTTTTTCTCTAATGATTTGAGTTATTCATGAAAGGGGTCCTAAATAATTATTTGAGTCTTTATTCTATTACCATCTAATTCTCTGTAGCATAAAGTATTAATTGTTCCCACTGTATTAATTGTTTCCACTACAACCTCTGATGACAAAAGAAAAAAGAGAGTACCATTTATTTTATTCTTTATTCCATTACCATCTAATTCTATACGTAGGCATAAAGTATTAATTGTTCCCACTGTATTAATTGTTTCCACTACAACCTCTTATGACAAAAGAAAAAAGAGATTACCATCTCATTCTATACGAGGCATAAAGTAGGTATTAAATGTTCTCACTACAACCTATGATGACAAAAAAAACCGACAAGACATAAAGCAGGTATTAATTGTTTTAAAATTAAATTTCTTCTTCCAATTTATTGCTTGCCAACTTGCATTCACATCATATCACATGGCTTAGAAAACATCTACGCATGTAAAGATGAATAAAATAAATAAAACCCACCTTTTCTTTTACTCTCTAATGTTTACATCTTCTTCTTCGTCTGTTTCAAGCTTATGTTTTTTTTCCTTCCCCTTTCACCACAACACATACATGATACATGGAGTCAGAGTACATATATATATTAGAAGGGTGATTAATTATAATACAACATACCTGATGGAAGAGTTACTATCTTGTAAATATGAAAAATACAAAGAAGAATCGATTTCAAAATCGAGTTTGTCACAGCTGTGGGATGCGGATATGTTGCCAAGATTGGTAAATTTGCAGTTTTTTGTTTTTTTAGTAAAGTTTTAGATTTGTTTGCTCAATAGAAGTATCAATGGATACAGAACTTTTGTGTTTGTTATTGATGAATAAAACTCTTTTTCTCTCGGATACGAGTCTCATCCGTATCCTTTTTTTTATTTTTTCCCCCTGAAATTCGGATACTTTTAAGGTACGTATGGAACCGTATCCATAACGTTCCCATATCCAAAACGTACCCGACACCGGTACGTCACTCCCACCAACGTGTCGGTGCTTCACAGCTATACACTATACACTAATACTTTCATCATTGTGTCACATCCTAGTTGATATGATGATAGTCAATATTTGGGCATAAAACTTTGTACATTTTATTGAATAAAATCCAAAAACTTTGTACATTTTATTGAATAAAACTCGAAAGGAATCTTTGAATCTGAAATCACTTCTAAATTGAGAATAGAGGAACGATGGTCAATTTTGTCGAAGAATTGCCCATCTACCAATTTTAACCAATTTTCTCCTAAGTACAAATCAATAAATAAAGCAACAGAAAAAAGGCTAAAGGAAGCAGGTTGTCACGGTTGAGGACTGTTGACTTGACGCCGTGACTCGACGTGCTGATGACTCGAGCATGGACGAGGTTCTTCGCCGAGAGATTGTCGACGTGGGCGATCAATTCGTGTTGATGAACGAAGGTTAGGCGAGATCGAGCTCAAAATCCAGGAGTTGTGCGACTGCACCGACAGGGATGTTGCATGGGAGCCTCGGTGCGAGTCATGGCGCAAGAGGTATGTAAGGCAGGCCGAGGCCATCGAGAAATTAGGCCGGCGAGTGAAGCAGATGTGCCAGTCCGTGGGTCGGGATTCTAAATGAGCCGAATTGCTCTCGGGGCTCGACGAAAATCTCGGCGCTTAGCGCCATCAAGCCCGGCGCCACTGGGCCAGGCCCATCTGGTGCAGAAGGATCGAGAAGCTGGGCCAACCTGGCCGAACTGCGGCCATCAGCCCAGAGGAGACGTCTTTAGCTAGGAAATCTCCTTACACAACTTGTTTCCTTGTTTATAGGTCGGTTAGGGTTCTGAAGAGCGCGACTTTCCCACGCTATGTTTAGTGGGCCGATTTTTAGAGTTTTATGTAACCTAGTTTCATAAAGTAAGTCGGTAGCTTGGAGAAGGGGATACACCCCAACCCTAGGCACAATAGTGTTAGTATAAATAGACCCCTCGTCTTATTGTAATTATTATCAACGAGTTTTCTCGGAGTTTAATACAACTATTATTCTCCAATACTCTTGTTCAAGTTCTCGTTCTTATTTACTTTTTGTTTTTATCTTGCCGTTCAAATATTCGAAGGCTGGACGAGATGTCTCAATCAATGGTCAAGACAACCGACGCGATCATCTCGGCGCCGCACGGGCATGTTCCGCTGAATCGCCCCGATCAAGGAGGCGAGCCCATGACAAGTGATATCAAAGCCACTTGCCTCTCCGGCGTGGCTCCAGATCCGAAATTTTCGCAGGCTAACCGCGGTGGCGCGAAGCAAGACAAGGAAAGAGCGAGGCTCATTCCGGGTGACACCGACGGGGAAACCAGACATCCTTTATCATGGTAGGACCAAACTATGGTGAAGGAGGCAGAGCTGGGAGATCGAAGCGTCGGCGAGTCAGGGAGTGAGGAGGATGCCATAAGATCGACGCTCTTGGATGGAGCAATCTGGGAGATCCAAGAGAGGTGCAGAAGCAACGTCGTTACGACGACAGTCTTGAATGGAGCGATACGGAAGATCTAAGACAGCTCTCTGTATCCATGACAGTCGAGATCCGAGGCCAGGTCACGCACATGTTAGCGGAGGTGACCGAAAGGATTAGAGTCATGGAGGAGCGCATAGAGGTACTCAAACAAATGAAGTCGAGAGGGGGGATCTAGAGGCCTGTCCATTCCGAATAGGTGGTACCCAGACCGATGTCGTTCGAGGGTTCAAGGGATGTGCGGGAAATTGAGTACTTCCTGCAGAAAATGAAGCAATATTTTTGTAGCTTAGGCGTGACATTGAAAGAGTAGTTTTAGTGGTTTAAAAAGTTCATGGCTTAATATTACTGGAGTTCGATTGCTAAGTAAGATCAATTGTGTTTTTAGCTTGAAACAATTAAAAGAAATGCAAATAAAAGGAAATTAAAATAATTAAAAGCAATTAAAGACTATATAGGGATGGAAAGTGCAAGTTCGTAGAATGTCTCGTCGCGTGCCTCGAATTGAAAATGCAAAACAATAATGAAAATAAGCAAGAACAAGCAAAGTTTCATCAAGTACAACTAGAATAGCCTAGAGTACAATCATGCTTGCATGATCATAAAATCTAGGAAAATGAAAATTGACAAAAATTGAAAACACCAATTGAAAGAACATGAAAAGTTGACATCAAAGGTTAAAACTTTATGAGAAATAACATGAAACAAAGAGTAGATTTAAGATTTAACATGAAACAATGCATGGAATTTTAATTCAAAATAAAGCATATGAAAGACTTAAAAGAAACACGATCAAGGCCTCGGTCTATGATCTAGACGTGTCACTCATCTAGATTCCATGGACGATTCACAAGATCTAACAAGAAATCAAAGAGTTAAGGCAAAAAGCATAAATTGAAGAACAAGCATGAAAATAAAAGAAAACTTACTTGAATTGAAAAGAGAATCTAAATACTTGAATGAAATTACAAAGCAAAGTAAAATCCAAGGGAGTACTTGAATTCTTCTTAGGCTTACAAACCCAAGGCAAAGCTTGAAACTAAATGTAAGATCTAGAGCTTGAAAATTAATCTAAAACCCTAAGAGAGAGAAAGTAGATCTAGAAACTAGAGAGAAATTAGCCCCAAACTTATGCAAGGGTGGGGGTGAGAGCTGATTCCTTTGTTGGGGCAAGATGTGGGGTTTATATAGTTGTTTGTAGGGCAAAAACGTCAAAAATGCAAAAAATCCCGAGAGTCACTGCGATGTAGTCGATCGACTGCATGCTTAGTCGATCTACTGCCCTGCTTCCAAGAGGTTGGCTACTGCCGAGCAGTCGATTTTGGAGCTTTCAGTCAATCCGTGGTCAATCGATCGACTACCAGTCGATCGGGCAGTCGATTGGGAGCTCTTCAGTCGATCCGGGCTACCTTCGGCTCTTCTCTTTTCAGCACGAATTTTGGGCCATAATGCCTTGACTCGAACCTAGGCGTAAGCTGACACGTCTTGGAGCAAATCCATTTCCTTGAGCCATCTACAAAACAAGAATTTTAAACGTAAAAACCCCAAGAATCGCACAAACATTACCAACATCAGATAAATGAAGCTTAAAACATAAAATAAGAAAATAACCTAAAAACCTAATAAAACACGACTCAAAACTACTAAAAACAACTCTAAATCCTAATTAAAAATATGGGAAAAATACCACAATTACATGCAAAACAACCACCTCACACTTATCGGTTTGTTCGTCCTCGAACAACGAAAAGAATCGAGAATATACATGCAATGAATATTATGCAAAAAGAAAAATCCTTGACATTTTTACCAAGTATGTTAGGTACTTGTGGCTATGGTGAATACATTCCCAACATGGGAGGGCATGGTGCAAACCATGTTGGGACCCATGTTGGGAATGGGGTGATGTATAATGGATTTGGCAACGTGGGAGGGCATGGTGCAAACCACGTTGTCAATGGTGGATTCGGCTATGGTCAACCCAACATGGGAGGGCATGGTGCAAACCATGTTAGGTCGAGCGACATCTTTGGTTCAAATGGTTCGTATGGAGGTTACGGAGATCTTACTCCTCAAATTCCGAACATGTATGATGGAGGCTTCGTTAATCCAGATGGGATCGTTAGTAGCCAAAATCCTAATTCCACTCTGTATGGAGGATATGGTGCTTCCAGTCACTTTCCGAATATGCACAATCCGACATCTGGTCCATATGGTGGTTTTAACGCTCCCAATCAATGCACGAACATGTATAATGGTGGCTTTGGGAATCCAAATGGAAATGTGGGTAGTCAAGTTCCGGTTCCTGGGTCGTATGGTGGTCCCCCAACTTGCACTTTATCCGCTAAAGATCTCGAGGCTTATGAGTTGTTTGGAGGAGGGAGCTCCATTGTCGCAAGTGGCCCCCCATCCGCACTATGGCAGACGTGAATAGACTGTTTTTGGGGACGTTTCATCCACCTTGCGTATTCCCCCCTCCCGAGCGAACATCTTCTCGAGCGATATATTCTAATGTTAATGAAGTGAGTGAAGTTTCTTTCTCTCGGGTGCTTGAGAAGGACAAGAGGATCGCGGCTTTGGAGGCTCAAATTGCTAAGTTGTCTAGCCCAAGCCCAGTACCCCCGTGTGCATCGTGTGGATTGTTTGGTCACGATACCACGTCTTGTCCTTCAAATCTATCGTTCAATAAGTCGATGCCCCATTCGGAATAATTATATGGAGGCCATGGATATATGGTGGGATCCAGTTGTGATATACCATCTTTTGTTCCACCGTCGACTCATAATTCTCTTGTTACTCCTCATGTGAGCCCGTTTCATCCGACGATCTCAGTGATTGCTCCTACTCCATCTCCCGATCCGGATCTCTTGGTCATTACGCGACAATTCTAAAGTCCATCTTCACACACTCTTCCGGTCATGACCCTTGATAAGTGTGGGGTGGTTGAGAATACAAGTGTCTCGCCGTCGGAAGAGGTCGTGGTTTCATTTCCGAATACTTTTACTCCTCTTGACCCGTTATCTTTTACTTCAAAAGAATCTTGCAAAGAATGGATATATATAGACTTCATCAAGGCCATGGTCGAACGGGTTTATATGGAGGATAGGAGCATTGAGGAGGATATTGTCCGTGAAGCCTATTTTGAGGATTATTGTAAGGATGATGAGCCCCTTGCTCGTACCGATGATCCCATTTTGTTTCAATGTGCCAAAGACTTGAGTCAAGGAGATTATGATTGTGTCGTTGAGGGCACCGACATATTTTTGGCGGGGGAGGTGGAGATTTTTGATGATAAGATTGGAAAGCTTGAAGAGTACTTTGAGGGGATTGGCAATTTGTTCGAATTAACCCCCAACGAGGTCGAGAGGAGGCACAAGCCCGAGCTAAAGCCTTTTCCATCTCACTTCAAGCATGTCTATTTGGAGGAAGAGGAGAGCAAGCCGATTATCATCTTTGCCAATCCGAAGCGAGAAAAAGAGGAGAGGACGGTTGAAGTTCTTAAAGTTCTTAAGGGTTCTATTGGGTGGAGACTCGGAGTTGTTAAGGGATTTAGTCCTTCATATCCAAGTCTTATGGAGATAGCGAGAGCCGGGATTTTGAGATTGTTGGAGGAATTGATGTTTGCGATTTTCGAGAGCGAGTGGGTGAAGCCCATTGACTTGGTACCAAAGACGAGCGACATGTTCGTTTTCGAGGAGGGAAGAGGAGAATTGTTGGCCACGAGGGCTACAACGGGATGGAGGATGTTGATCGATTCTAAGAAGTTAAATGTGGCTACCAAGAGAGATCATTTCCCTCCCCCATTTGTCGATCAAAGGTTGAACAAGCTAGCCGACCATTATTCCTATCGTTTCTTGGACGAGTTTTCGGGTCATTTCAAAACCACCATTCCACCCGAACATCGAGTCGAGATGACCTTTGGAACGCTTGCTTTTGAACGACTTTTATTTGGGATTTGCAATGCCCCAAGAACGTTCCAAGGAGTGGATCCTCCCGACAAGGAGGATATTATTTTGGTGGATCCCCTTGTTCTCTTTCCTCCATGACCAAGAAGGGAGTTCGCTAAGCTAGTGACGTAAAACAAGCGCTTCTTGGGAGGCAACTCAAGTTCTTTTCATTCATTTTCTTTCCTTCTTATTACAAAAATCAAAAAACATACGAAAAATTGAAAAATTAAAAAAAAAATTATTGTCTTTTGGTTCTTTTAAAACCTTGTTTGATTTTATTTTGTGTACATATTTTCTAGTGTTTTTGATTTTTGTGTGGTTAAGTTTGTCCTTATTAGTGTTTTGCTTTCCGACTCCAACTGTGGCCGAATTGATAAGCTAATAGTGTCCATGGAGTCGGGAGGAACAAGCCATGCTCAATTTTTGCTAGGATTGCTTGAATGCTTAAGTGGACCCCACCGAGATCGACCCAAACTCGCTCGATTAAAGAAGTTTCTATTTCACCCTCCTTTTACTTTATTTTCATTAAAATGCAATGAGGGCATTGCATGGTTTAAGTGTGGGGTGGGTAGGTGGTTAGGGTCCGGGTGTCACAAAGCATGGTTTGTCTTTCTTAACTCGAGCCTTGGCGAAGTAACGCATTCTTGACGAAGTGACGCTTACTATTTGCGCTTTTATATGGTTGAGTCGTTTTTATGTCTTTCGTGTCTTTATTACATTGTTGAGCAATCACCATATACTTGGAAGTTTGAATAGTTTACTTGTCGGATTTTTACATGTTTATGCCCTCTTGTGTAAGGAGTTGAATTTTTGTGATTCGTCCAAAACCCGCCTATATATATGTAATCAACATTTACTCGTGAAAAGATTGTAAAGCTCTAAAATCTATTTTGATTTTGTTTCCAAATCCCGGTGCAAACTAGTGAGTAGCCTTTTGTGAATTGTTGGGTTTGCTTGCATTTTTATGGAAATAGCATTGAGGTGGCTTGATTTTTCTCGTACATGATTGAATTTGGAAATGACCTTGAGGCACATATATCACCCTTATTCCGGCCGTATCCAAATATATAAGCTACTTAAAAATCCCAAATGAGACCCCTTGAGCTTATACTCCGTTTCTTGCTAGCCGAGCTCGATTTTAACTCTTGTATCTTCATTGATTGTGAGGTGAGAGTGTATATTGTTAGTTGACTAGAAATGTGAGGGAAATCAATTGTGGGTTTTGGGTTTTGAGTTTCTTATACCAAAAAAGAAAAAAAAAGAGAATAAACTCCAACACAAATCACAAAAAGTGATAAAGAGTGCGTTCATGCGAAAAGCCTAATTCAAAAAGGCTAAGTTTAGAAAAAAGAAGCAAATTCAAAAAAAAAAAAAGCTTGTAAGTGTTGTGAAATAAGGGTCGGGAAGAGTGTGTACGAACGAAAGGGTTTCAAACGAAAGTTTGGTAATTTGGGAAGGGTGAAGCGATCATAAGTTTCGGGTTTTAGAAATTAGGGTTTCGTGTGTTAGCCACTCTATCCAAATATTTTATACCTTACCAAAGAGCCAACATTACAACCCAAAATAAAGACCTCTTTCGATTCTTGTTTGATCATGTACAATGGGTTATTTTGAGTTTCCGATTTGCGAAATCTTGATAAGGTGCATGCATTGTCCGACTTGAGTGTATACACGTCCCATATAATAAACAAACACTTGAGCGAATTGAGCGAACACTCTCAAAATTCCACTTGAGAGGAAGTCATCGATTTGGTTTTCATTTGAGAAAGAGTAATAGAAGCAATGTTTGATGATAACGAGTTTATGTTGATACTTTCATTGCCTTAACCAAGCCGAGTCGCAATGGCATCATTTTGTTTTTTAATTTTTGTAGTATATGGCCGGAAAGCTAGAGATTTCTTCGGATATACTGAGCGGGGAAGCAGCGCATTGGTGGATGCGTTGGCAGGCAGACGGAACCAGTTATCTCGGCATGGTGGAGAAATGGGGTGAGTTCAAAGATGAGCTGTGAAGCCATTTTTACTCCGGGAGTCTTTGTCGTGAAGGACCGGACTACTTCAATTATCGAGTGCGGAATGAAGAATTGAACGTGTGGTGGCCGCCCAAGTATCGAAGGCTTGTGGTTAGGATGGCTCAGTACGAGGATACCATCGTTAACCAAGCAGGTGGATAGAGGAATGGTGTAGGAGATATCCGAGGAAGGTGCAACACGGGACGAAGTGCGGGACGAGATGTTGTGTGCTTCGCATGTGGAGATATAGGCCACATGCGGGCTTCTTGTCCTTGAAAGGCCAAGAAGGGAGCGACCAGAGCTAGCTTCAAGAAGTTGAGCTGAGAAGAGATCCTCGAAAAGTTATTGTGGTTGCTCGGAGCTATTGGGACTAGCAGAGGATCGAATGATGTGGAGATGGACCACATCATTGTCGTGGAAGCCGAGATTGCAGGACGCAAGATTCGGATGCTTGTTGACATGGGCACATCGGCTAATTTTATGAAGGGCGAACTAGCAGGGTAGTTGGGGCTTGAACTGTCGCCAACTGGAAATGTAATCAAAGAAGTAAATGGGGAATGTTTACCTCTGAATAGCAAAGCCGAAGGCGTGGATGTCACGATTGGAGGGTGGGTCAGAAAAATTACTTTCATGGTCGGACAATTGGATGGATTTGACGCCGTTGGAGGACGTACATGCTTGCATAGTCCCCCATTATAACTCCTTGGTGTTACTTGGCAGGAAAGGTCCATGCGTGATTCCCATTCTTAGGGAAAAACGGAAGCTTGCGATGCTCGCCGGATTGCTAAGCGGAGAGATCACGCACTCGGGGGAACCAGACGCAAAAAACTTCTCTGGTGGAGACAAGGGCAGAGAGGCGGATCACAATAGTGTTGTGCTTGCCTTGGAGGTCAGCGGGACCAGAAGTACCGAAGAAGACAACGCGGCATTGGAGGTGGCTATTGCCCGTCTTCCTCCAACCCCGGATCTGTCCGACGGAGAATGGGATCTCCATGGCCAGACCAGGTGGACAAGAACAATACTCACCATGACAGTGAGGAGACACCGAACGTCGTATCGATACCGCCTACGACTTTGGTGGGGGAGATTGTGACGGTCAAGGACTGTTGACTCGACGTCGTGACTGGATATGCTGCTGAGACTGCACACGATATCTCGAGCATGGGCGAGGTTCTTCGCCGAGAGATCACCGACGTGGGCGATCAAGTCGCATTGATGGAGGGAGGTTGGGCGAGATCGACCTAAAAATCTTGGAGTTGTGCGACTGGGCTGACAGGACATTGCATGGGAGCCTCGGCGCAAGAGGTATGCAAGGTGGGCCGAGGCCATCGAGAAATTGGGCCGACGAGTGAAGCGACTGTGCCAGTACTGTGGTCGAGACGCTAAATGAGTCGAACTTCTCTCGGGGGCCGGAGAAAAATGCACCATATCGTGTCCGCAATTTGACTAGGTTAAGCTTGTTTCTCCTAATCTAGAAACCAACTATCACAGATATGCCCAAGCTCCATTTTAAATTTGATTTACTAGATCCAGAATAATTAGTTTACAAAAACTACTGCAGCAATTGTTACACTCTACGACTCCAACTTTAATTAATGGGAGTTTTGCTTGGATAGAATACTTCACAAGCTAAAAACTGAGACTACTACAAATGATACAGACAAGAGAAAAAGAGGAAAACACATACAAATGAAATATTTAGGATATGCGCACCAATTACCCTGCTACTTTGAATGAAGTATGCTGTTGGGGTATTCAACAAGGCTTGTGTATGAAAGCTCAATACTCAAAAGGGTTGTTGATGATTACGATGTTCGATCACATTTTCTGTCAGTTGAATGTTGGATTTGACTCGGATCGGGCTCAGCTTTATTAATTCTCGAATTATCTTTGGAAATGGGAGTAGCAGCAGCCACGCATGCACTATTTGGGCCATGACGCTTTTTTGGCATGGGCAAGTCGTGATCATGTATTCCCTTGTATGTTATTACTACAACACTTGTGTTGTCCACTGCCGTTTCTATGTGCTTTTGAATAGGACATCCAGCTAATGTACATCTGTAGTAGTTCCTGAAAATCATTCCACCGGTTAGAGCACAAAGAGTAGATCTGGAAAATATATGTTGATATGTTTTGTGTCCCAGAAAAATGAAAAGAGACTCAAAAAGAACTCATACTAAATGATGACATCGATGAGGTTATTAGACAACAGTAAACTAAAACACTAATGACTGTGGGTGGGCATTTCATCAGATAAGGATTGCCTTTCACCATTTTCTGGTCATCACCTGATGTGCTGACGTCGACAACCTCATAAACAACACATTTCGATCTATTTCCATTTTTAAGAAGTGATCCTAGTGAAAACACTATCAGATTCATCTGGTAACATAACAACTACCAGCTGGAATGAAAGAATGATCACTATGAACATAAATATGAAATTTGCCTTCTCTTATCTTCAGGCCCATCAACCTCCTCCTTAAAGTTGGTGTCCCTGGTCTCACCAGAACCATGAATCCTGCTGTTTCGTTTTAGGTTTCCGATCACTTACTAGTAAAGGTTCTTTAGAAGATGTAGATGGCACTGAATCGCTATAACTTCTTACGAGATTAATTATATATTCATTACTACCATTTACCGGCACATTTGGCACAAGCCTGTTATCTGCACCACAATTAACTTTCCGGGGAGGTTCATGATTGTGATGACTTCTATGAACCGTTTCTACAGCAAAATTAGAACGATCACAACACTCAATCTTCTTAACATTACATTTAAGGAATGTGCATCTGTAATAGCTCCTGGAACCTTCTGGATTCTTAGCTTGCTTTTGGACATACTTGTGCCAGTTGTACCCAGGTCTTAACCTTATAAGACACAAATGTTGGAAAATGTGGGCTCAAAATATTAAATCGCAGCGAAAAAATATATAAATACTCTTGTTTTTTTTCTTGTAAGTCTTATACAAAACTCATACTTAGATATGAAAAACTACATGGCTATTTATAGGATTAGACTATATAAAATGAAAGGACACAACTAATACCATAATATGAAAAGATACAATATGAAAGGACACATTCATGTGGATGAATGAACAACATATCAAAAGTCACATCCATTTATTTATTCAATGAATCTAGCTTATACTATTCAACTTCCCACATCCCCCCTAAACTTGATTCTCTCGCATTCCAAGTTTGTGCCACAACTTCTCAAAAATTTCGCGTTTGAGGGGTCTCGTGAAAATATCCGCCACTTGATCTTTGGATTTCACGAACTTAATTTCAACATCTTTTTTAGCAATGCATTCTATAATGTAGTGAAACCTTGTGTTAATGTGTTTGCCACGATCATGAAAAACACATTTTTCTACTAGTGCAATCGCTGATTTGTTATCGACAAATACTTCCGTTGATTCTGATTTGTGCATTTTTGTATGTGATTTTCGTGTGTTTTTGCATTGTGTTTTGTTTGTGTTTTAGGTTTATCTTTTTCTCATTTTTCTTCCTTTTGATATTTTTCGTTTCATATCGTGTTTAATGTTTCTACTCTATTTTATAAGTAATAATCTAATTTTGCTTTATTTTCGTGTTTCAGCTCAAAATGAAGAAGACGGGACGAGCGACGTGCCGAAGCCCTGCAGGCGCAGCAACCGGCGCCTACGTCGGTCGACGCACCGTCGACGCTTGGTCGACGTAAACTTGCAGTTGTGTCGATCCTGGCCGCATCGGTTGACGCACTGCCTGACACGTGTCGACGATGATGCTCCGCCCGCGTCGGTCGACGCTCCAACAATTTGAGCGGTTATTCTTGGGAAAACTATAAAAACCCAGTGTTTTCTTCATTCTTACAGTACTGGAACTTGGGGGGAAGGTTTAGAAATTTTAGAGATCCCTCGTTTCTTGCCACCTTTCGATCACACGCATAATTCGGGTTGAAGAGTTGAAGATCGCAAGTTCAAGTCTTTGTCTCCTCATTTGTTATTCGTTTCCGTTTTACTTTTAAGTTGTTTAAATTTTAGTTTCTCAGATTTTAGATGTTATATTAGTTTTTCAGACTTTAGATGTTAGATAGATTAGTTTGTAGTTAGTAGTTTAATTTCTCGTTTGAACATCGTTACTTTTCTCGGTCAATTTCGTACGCTTTCATTTTCTCATTTTTGATGCTTAGTAATTTGCAGGTTTTTAATTATATTTTTATTAGAGTAATTATTCCGTTGAATTCCTTTGATACTTGAGTTTAAATGCTTTCGTTGAAATTATGCTATTGATCATGTTAATATTTTTTCGACTAAATTTATCGGTCTAGTGTGCCTAGGGCCATTTAGAGCCATCGAGATTGACAACCCTGATCGTGGAGATGATTCTGGCGCACTAGAACCCTCATTTTCATAATCGTTTCAAAGCTTTCGATTTTGTTGCTCGTAGATGTTAGAAACTCCCAAATCAAATTGGATCGCGTGTTTAGTTTAGTTTTTCTTTCGTCTCTATGTTCGTAGAATCAAATACCGAAATAACTTCTGATTAGTCTTCCTTTTGATTCGACTTGAGCCCAACTTAACACCTACAGCTACTACATTCTCTTACGGATGAGCTTTTTATTTTTAAATAAAAAGTAGGTGTAAAAAGTTCGATTCAAAATTTGGCGCCGTTGCCGGGAAGGCTAAAGGTCGTCGAATTTTGGTGTTTTCTCTTAGTGACTTTGTTAGTGTGCTTATTTGTTTGTTTGTGTTAGTGTTCATTTGTGATTTTTGTTTTTGTACTTTCTGGTGCATTTAATCTCGATTTTTGAGTGTTGTGCTTTGTAGCCACATTTTTGAAGACTCGAGATTATTTTGATTGAAGATGACAAACTATCAAGCTAGTTCGCCATATGATGACCCTTACGCTCCAACTTTCGATTGTCAAGTCCCTCCATCGTATTATGACCCGTATGCTCCGAGCGGTCAAGAATGGGCCCATACTTTTGATTATTCTGGCCCATATCCTTCATATTGCTGTAATCCGAGCATGGATACTTACGCACCGTTTTGTGGCTATTATGATCCGGGTTTTGATGATTCTTACCCGAGTGCTGACTCGTATGCTCCACCATTTCAAGATTTCTATTCTTCGAGCTACGACGTTTACACTCCATCCACCTCTCATGAATATACTCTGAACGACGATCTTTACACCATAGCTTCTCAAGATTTGTCCATATCCTTTTTCTCGTAATTCGAATCTTATATAACTAGGATTTCGGATTGGGTTCAACGGATGGATAAACGCATGGATCGCTTCGAGATTCAATTAGAGCAACTTGTTAAACAGGCGTACGTGCTTGACCAACCTTGGCAAGAGGAGATGCTCGTCTTGAAAGTGGAAAATTCCACCTTTGTTGATGGCGATTCCAGCGTTGATGATATTTTGAATGAGGTGTGCGAGGAGGTGAAATTGGTGGGTAAAAAGAAGGGGGTGGAAGTCGGCATTGTCTCTCCCGTGTTTTTCGAGGAAGTTGTGCAAGATTATGTGGGAGAGTCACCTTCGGGTGAATTTATTAAACCTCATGCTGTGCCACCTGACGCTTTGTACGAACATGAGATGGAGGCGTTTGAAGAGATAGTTGAGAAGGATCCTGTTTGCTCTCTTTTAAGCTCAATTCTGACTTTTCGTGACTTTGAGGGCGTTGAGGCGGTGATCAAGGGAACGACAAAGCATGGTTTGGTTGATAGACGTTTCATGGGCTCGAAAGGTTTTCTAAGTCTTCGTTTGATCGAGGATCACCCCGTGTGCCCATTATCCTTTGATATATTCGAGGTGATCGATTACTCGCGGTTCCGACCTCCGAAGCTAGTTGGAGTGTTCTGTATCTCGGGTTGTGCTTTTTAAGCCTGCTTTGGTAATTATCATCGCCAATTCTTGCTCTTGGAGAATACTAAGGCGTGGAATGATCGTCATTTGTTTTTAGACCCGGGATGACATCGAATGAAAACGTCGTCGAGCTAGACACGTTAAGCAAGCGCTTCTTAGGAGGCAACCCAAGCCTTTGAACTTTGTTTGTTTTTGTGTGTTTTTGTTTCTTTTTGCTTCAGGTCCCCTTCGGTTTTGAAGCCCGTTGATCATATTTGGACGCTCGACTCATCACCACAAGCGCGATTTCAGGGACGTTTCTCTCTTTCTCTTACCTTTTACCATACTTAGTTTAATTTTTCATGTTTTATAATGTAGACATTGTATGGTTTAAGTGTGTGTGTGTGTGGGGGGGGGGGGGTGAGGGTGGGGGGTGGGGGGTTTGTCCTTGATTTGGTTAGTAAATTCTTGTATGTTTGCTTGTGGTTGATTTGAGTCGTGTGTATTTATATTGACTGGAACCTTGACGAAGTTACGTGGTTAAATGCTTTGGTTAGGATATTTAGACTTTCGCTCTAACAATAGTGTGATTGTGGGGAATGAAGTGTAAAGAATCGATTGAAGTGTTTTGTCCCCTGTTCTATTCTTGTTTCATTCCAAAAAGTCGAATACTCTTTACTAGCCCCGTTTTCCCATACCCTCTATAGGACTTTATGTAATTTTTCTTTTTATTTTCGGAGACGTTAAAACTTCACGTGCGATATTGAAGAATGTTATCAGTTGCACTTAGCAACGTAAGATCGGAGTCAATGAACTTTCATTTTTGATTTATGTAAATTATGCTCATTTGTACCTCATCTTTATGGGTACTCATAAAAGAAAAAGAATAAAAAAAATAAGTACAAGAAGAGAAATCCTTGTACAAATTAAGTTCTTATTTTTGTTTTTCTTAGATTATATTGTTAAAGAGATGTATAGATGACTGGGCTAGTCGGGTGACAAATTGGCGGTTTGTTCAAGGATAGACTTTGGCCGAGGCATGGATAGATGACGTACATGGAGGTCAACTCATTACTTTTAGGTGTTCGGAAGCTGGTCTAAATCTTTTATCTCAACGTATCGTTTCGTCCTTTTAGTTGGGTTATCAGTCGATTTAATGTATTAACTTCTTGAATCATTTGGATGCATTAGTGATTAGGTCATCGGTTAATTAGTTTTTCCTTGTCTACGTCTAGTTCTGATTTTGCTTGAGGACAAGTAAAAAGCAAAGTGTGGGGGAGTTGATTTGTACAAATTTGTATGTGATTTTCGTGTGTTTTTGCATTGTGTTTTGTTTGCTTTTACGTGTTTTAGGTTTATCTTTTTCTCATTTTTCTTCCTTTTGATGTTTTTCGTTTCATATCGTGTTTAATGTTTTCTACTCTATTTTATAAGCAATAATCTAATTTTGCTTTATTTTCGTGTTTCAACTCAAAACGAAGAAGACGGGACGAGCGACGTGCCGAGGCCCTGCAGGCGCCGCAACCAGCGCCCGCGTTGGTCGAGGCACTGTCAACCCTTGGTCTATGCAAACTTGCAATTGCGTCGATCCTGGCCGCGTAGGTCGACGCAAGCGCCTGGCACGCGTCGATGATGACGCTCCGCCCGCGTCGGTCGACGCTCCAGCAGTTTGAGCAGTTATTCTCGGGAAAAGCTATAAGAACCCAGTGTTTTCTTCATTTTTACAGTGCTGGAACTTGGGGGGAAGGTTTAGAAATTGCAGATATCCCTTGGTTCTTGCCACCTTTCGATCACACGCATGATTCGGGTTGAAGAGTTGAAGATTGCAAGCTCAAGTCTTCGTCTCCTCGTTTGTTCTTTGTTTTTGTTTACTTTTCAGTTGTTTAAATTTTAGTTTCTCAGATTCTAGATGTTATATTAGTTTTCAGACTTTAGATGTTAGATAGATTAGTTTGTAGTTGGTAGTTTAATTTCTCGTTTGAACATCGTTACTTTTCTCGGTCAATTTCGTAAGCTTTCATTTTCTCATTTTTGATACTTAGTAATTTGCAGGTTTTTAATTGTATGTTTATTAGAGTTATTATTCCGTTGAATTCTTTTGATGCTTGATTTTAAATGCTTTCGTTGAAATTATGCTATTGATCATGTTAATGTTTTTCGGCTAAATTTATCGGTCCGGTGTGTCTAGGGCCATTTAGAGCCATCGAGATTGACAACCCTGATCGTGGAGATGATTCTGGTGCACTAGAACCCTCGTTTTCATAATCGTTTCAAATATTTCGATTTTATTGCTCGTAGATGTTAGAAACTCCCAAACCAAATTGGATCACGTGTTTAGTTTAGTTTTTCTTTTGTCTCTATGTTCGTAGAATCAAACACCGAAATACTTTCGATTAGTCTTCCTTGTGATTCGACTCGAGTCCAACTTACCACCTACAGCTACTCCGTTCTCTTGCGGATGAGCTTTTTATTTTTAAATAAAAAGTAGGTGTAAAAATTTCGACTTGATTCCACGTCACCAAGGTGAAGTTCTTTAAGTAAACTCAACCACACAGCATGACAAACACTTGATGTCGCAGAAACATACTCAGCTTCACATGTTGATAGAGTAACTATTGGCTTCTTCTTCGATGACCATGTGAAAGCACATCCTCCATAATAAAATACAAAACCATTCGTGCTCTTACGATCATTAGGATCTCCGGCCTAGTCGCTATCGCTATATCTGAACAATTTCATTTCTCCAGTTTCTGGATAAAACAACCCAAAAATGATTGTACCTTTAACATATTAAAGTATCTGCTTTGCTATTTTGAAGTGATACTTAGTAGGATTCTCCATATAACGACTAATGAGACCGACTGCATAAAGAATATCGGGCCTGGTGCATGTCAAATATCTCAAACTTCCAACCAAGCTTTTAAAGAAAGTTGGATTGACACGATCTCCATTTATATCCCTCGAAAGTTTGGTCCCATTATTAATTAGAATATTGGTCGGTACGTAATTTTCCATCTTGAATTTCTTTAAAATCCTTTTGCATAGCCTTCTTGGGAAATGAATATCCCATCTTTCTTTTGATGCACCTTAATTCCAAGATAGTATGCCATTAGGCCAATGTCCGTCATCTCGTTTCTTTAGTCATCCCTTATTTAAATTCGTCAAACCACTCCTCATTATTTTTTGTAAAAATAAGGTCATCGACGTACAAACACACAATCATTATGTTACCTTTATCATCAATTTTAACGTAAAGGGCATATTCATTGTTTTGCATGTAATTGTGGTGTTTTTATCATGTTTTTAATAAGATTTTATATTGTTTTTAATATTTTTTGAGTCGATTAGTTAAGTTATTAGGTTATTTTTCTTGTTTTATTGTTTTTCGAGACTCTTGTTGATTTTATATTTAATTTAGTTAATGGTTTCAATTAATTGGAGGTTTGGGGTAATTCTTGGGTTTTTATGATCAAATTTCCTATTTTCATAGGTAAAGGCATTGAAGACCAAAATTCAAGCCAAGTCGTGCCAATATTGGTGCAAAGAGCAGGCTCCTCAATGGCCAAACATTCTGGAATGCTAGCCAAGGCATGCCACGCCACGCCACGCCAAATCTCGCGCCAAAGCATGGCGCACGCCAAATCTGACGCCAGCACACGCCAGGCGACGCCACACCACACGCAAAATTCCCAAGCCGACGCCTTGCTTCACCCATGGTGGCGCCCGCCAAGACTGCCGCCAGCCTGCTCGCCAGACCTGATGCCGCGCCTTGCTATCTCGCGCGTCAAGCAGCGCCAAGTGCGCTCCCGCATGCCTACTCCTTCGCCAGGCAGCGCCCGCGCCCGCTCGCCTATCCCAGTGCCAAACCTGACGCCAAGGCCAGCACCAAACCTGACGCCAAGGACAGTGCCATCCCAACGCTAAGCATCTCCAAGGCCAGCGCCATCCCACACCCAAGCCAAGGCTGCCGCCAAACCGGTCGCCAAGCAACACCAACCCAAGCCCAACACCTGTCCATGCGTGCCCATGCACGTCCAAGGGCGCATAACCTCGAGCCGGATCGAACCCAGGGTCGAGCCAAGTGGCTAGCAAGGTCAACACGGGTTAATTTTGGTCAAACCCGGGAATTTCAAGCCTTTAAGGCTAATTCAACCCATTTAACCCCAATTAAACCTAGTATAAATAGAACCTAACTCTTTTTTTTTTTTTTTTTTTTATAAAGGATCAACTCATTATCCCAACTCTTGCATGAGTTTGGAATATTTTATCTCTCTAGTTCTTAGATTTAATTTAAAACTTTTCCTTTGGTTTGTAAGCCTAAGTAGAATTCAAGTCTTCACTTGGATTTTATTTTGGATTGTTATTTCATTCAATCTTGTAATTCTTTTACTTAACTCAAGTAAGTTTTCCTTTGTTTTCTTTATTGTTCTTCAATTTGATGCTTGTTCTTCAATTTATGCATTTTGCCTTCGCTATTGGATTTGTTGTTGGATCTTGTGAATTGGCTATGAAATCTTGGTGATTCACATACTGTTGATGTTATAACGGAAATGATGAGAATTCTGTAAGTTGAATTGCTGAAATGCAATCTGAGATGCATTTTTTTCTAAGTGCTAATTTGTAATATGAAATGTGGTGCACATCTCTGTGTGTGTGTATATATATATATATATATATATATATATATATAAACTGGAAATAACATGTAAGCTGTAAGATTGAAGAATTAAAGTGCAAGAAACATGTATGTTACATTGGAAGTAATTGCAAAAAAAGAAAACAGAGCACTGTGGTTCGCCAACAGTGCAGAAGTGTTGTAATGTGGCTGTAGCAGAGATGTTCAGAACATGTGACATGAATAGTTCATGTAATGCAAAAATAGAAAGCAAATTCATCTTTCTGGAGAACAGTGAGGTAGAACAGTGGCAGTTGTGGCCCAAAATATATTTTTCAAGTAGTTACCTTTTTTGTTTATGCAGATATCCGAAAGTATGTAATTTTGATTGCTAATTTACAATTTGCGTGATGCGTGATAAAATAATATTATTAGAACTCACACCATCTCTGGGTCACCATGTCGAGCACAAATGAAATTGTCTCTCCCATCATCGAGTCTAAATGTGCACATTGAATGCGATTTGTAATACCATCCTCTTCGCATGCTGATGCTGACGATTTTAGCATTGACTTTGGATTTTTGGCCCTGCATAGTTATAGATTAACCATTAGAGAATTTGAGAGGTGAAATTCCATTTTTAATTATAGGCACATGCATATTCATGCATGTCAAATACTGGTGCAGTAAAATGAGAAACAAAAGAAAAAAAAAAGAAACTTGCATCATGTTATTTGGAATTAAAGATGAAGTAACCAAAAATAATAATTCTTGAAATTGGAAAACTATAAAAAAATGAAAGGTCATGAGGGTGTGCTACGCTGTTGAATTCCTGATGCGAAGGAAAAAAAATAGTAACAATAAAAAAAATCCAAACAAAACACTGAAGAACAATAAATTAGAAGAGTCGTATCATAGTTGATACATTAATCTATAAATTATAATTATGACATCAAACTCAAAAACATCTATTTTCGGATTCTGGTAATGTAAGTTTTTAATTAGCAATGATTTCATATATGATTTTTTTTTAATTTAGTCATAGCTGTATGATCACTTTTTTTTTAATATAAACTTTTTTTCGTTGGTTCTTCTGTGTGCGTATTTGAAATTTTGCACAAGCATGTATTTTGTTCTGAGCGCTTTGTCTATAAGCGAAGCAAAAGCCAAAAATGTAAAATTTGCTGAAGACTAACATGTTTGGCTTTAAGTAATGTTATTCTATATGTCAAATTGTAATTACAGAAAAATAATATAATATAATAAATATAATCAAATTTTTGAATCTTGCTAGCGATGGTGCACAAAACTACACAGTTGCAAAATAGAATAATTTTTGAAGTTCATTGACAATTTTATAGAGCAATCATGCGCGCACACACACACACAGACATGAATAATTCCCCTACAATACACAGTGAGCTCCACACCCCCCCCCCCCCCTCAAAAAAAAAAAAAAGAGAAGAGAGAAAAAATATGGAACAGAGTGATAAGTAATAATAAAGGTTGATTTTAAAAAATTCCCATGTGTATTGTGAATCTATTTGTTCGACAGTTTGTGAATGCATAGAAGAGTCATACCTGAGTCAATAGATGGACTCACATTTGTCGCTCTATCGATCCAAAAAGGTATATTTTCATGATGATTTTCGTAATGTAACTAATTTACTTAATTATTTTTCTTATTCTCATATCCTACTCTATAGAATAAGGGAAGGAAAATTGATTAAAAAATAGTTAAACTATTCTGAAATGTTTATAATGCGAAAGCAGTATGTGAATGATTAATTTGTAGATACATTCAATTGTTTTCCCAAAATTATAATTCTGTTATTTTTGTCATCAAAATTAAATAAAAATCCGTAATAGGTTTTGATAATGTTAAACTAAAAAAAAACTCGATGTTCAGTAACGCACTTCAGTGAAAGACAACAAGCAAATTGATACCTTGACTTCTTTGCATTCAAGGAATGCAAGTATTTGATTTTCATGTTCTATGCGTCAAACTGTCCTATATCAACTCCTTGGCTCGACACCAACTCAATTGTGGATGTTTCTTTCTGAAATTTGTATATACACACACACATGACAATTAAAATATATATATGTTTTCGTTCCTGACTTATTTTTGTAATGATTTGAGAGCTATAGAAAATTACATTCCCGTACATATATAATATATATATATATATATATA
>BMAC01001269.1:248085-259854 GCA_014905375.1 Phtheirospermum japonicum | reverse complement strand
ACTTGAAGACATTGAACCCATGGGAAATTTTTGTTGCTGATGATCATGTTGGTGGTGGTGATGGTGATGATAATGGTGATGGTGATGGTAATGGTGGTGGTAATGTTGATGATGACGTTGATTGTAATAATAATAGTGATGATGCTGATGGTGATAGTGATCATGAAGAGAATGATGCTCATGAAGAGAATGATGCTGAAATTGAGAATGTGACCCCAATTGATGAGTTGAAATTCAAAAGGTATTTAACTATAATATTTTTTTTAAAGTGGGTTAGGAGATGTCCTAAACCGGATATGACCTGGGTTAAATTTACGAAAAAATTTCTTTTTCTGAGGAGGATTAACTAAGTCAGTTTCTGGTTCTTTTCTTTTACGAATTTGCTGAAMTACAACCTGAAAAATAAATAAAATTGACCATCACATACACCAATCACATACCATGTATTACATTAAACACAAACAAAAATATCATTACATACACCAATCACATTTAATTTTATACACCAGCTACATATCATCATATACAGAAGTCAGATATCATCCTACACTCCAATCACATATCATCCTATACACCAGGCACGTATTATCATATATACTAGACACATATAGTAGCTACATACACCAACCACATACCATCACATACACCAACCACATACTATCTCATAGACCAAATACATATCATCTTATTCACTAAACACAAACAACTACATATGTCACTTACACCAGCCATATATCATCACATATAGAAATCTCATATCATCTTATACACCAGCTACATATCATCACACACAGCAATCATATATCATCTTATATATGAGGAACATATCATTATACAAACTAGACTCATATAGTAGCCACATATGATTAGTATTATCCTATACCATCACATACACTAAATACATACCATCATATACACCAACCACATACCATTTGATACATCAACTACATATCATCTAATACACCAAACACAAATAATTACATATATCACATACACCAGTCATATATCATGAAACACATTATTTACATATCATCACATGAACATGACAATAGTGTATTACAATTATTGTTGAGAAATTCAAACCTCAGTTGGTTTTATTTTTTCTTTTTTCTCATTTTTCTTCTCTTCAATGGGTGCAACCTTTATATCAGTTGATTCTTCAACTGGTGCAATCTGTATATCAACTGTGTTTTCAACGGGTGCACCCTACATATATCAGTGTATCTGTGTTAATTTTAATTTGGAATATAAATATTATTTTAAAGTATAAAGTAATAAAAATAGCAAACCTTTTTCTTTTTCTGTAATTTTGTTTTCTTCACAGTTGGACTCTTTTTGAAAACTTGAATTGCAGAAGCAGTTTTTTTAAAATCAGTTTTCGGCAACTGCGTTTTGCGATGCTTGACAATCTTTTTTTCCTTCTCAGTTTCCAATTGATTCTGTATGATTTGTTTCACTATATCAAATTCAGGTGCTTCAGTTGATGTTGCATCTGGTTCTTCAATTGGTATTTTCTTTTCTTTCTGCTTTTTCTTTTTCGGAGTAGGAGAAGGATTTTTCTCTAATTTGATGTTGCGTCAATTGTATTTTTCTTCTTCCTTCCCTTCGTGTTTTTTTCATATATTTTTCTCTGTAGGTCCTCCTCCTGAAGAGTGAGACCTAAACCCTGTTTATTACCAACAACAATCGGAGTATCTAATTTCTCCGAAGGTATATTGGTTGCTTTCTTCTTCATATCTATAATTAAAACACATAATTCAATGAATATATCATCATGCAGAACATGAACATTTCATTACATAGAACATGAATATATCATCATGCAGAAAATGAACATATCATTACATAGAACATGAATATATCATTACATTGAAATTGTACATATAATCATAAAGACAATCTATATTTTGCAGTAAAATAAATTTCTGAAATGATATAATATTATGTAGTTATGAGACATATCATTACAGATCTGTAACATATCATCGGATTGTTCTTGAACATATCATTACTACTATATGAAAACTAATATATTCGCAGAAAAAAAGTAATATGAGGTTCACAAATGATATATCATCGCTCAGATCTGCAACATATCATCAGACTGTTCTTGCACATATCATCAAGATGTACATATAAAATCTTATCACAATTTTTGAAACATAGAACATGCAGAGATTTGAAAGCCTGTAGTTAAAATACAGATGAACTATATCAACATCAAGTGATGGCTAAACCCTAAAATCGGAAGAATTGAAACTATATTTAAATTTTGTGAACTAACAAGCGTTTTGTGATGAATCAACATTAGTCGACAATGAAACTTAATCAATCGATGCTAAAACTTCACCAACATTAGCGAACTGAAATCAAAGTTGAATGGGAAAAAAAATCAAAAACTTACTGGAGAAGATGAAAATTGTTGCAGCGTCCGGTGGAAGATGATATTTACTTGAAGAAAATTATTTCAGCTTCTGGGAGAAGATGAAAATTGCAGCGTCTGAAAATTGCTTGGAGATTGAAGAAATTTTGGTGAAAAAATCGGGAATGAAATTGCAGTGTCTGAAATAGCGGGAATTTGCAGAGGTTTTTTCACTTTTGGTGAAAAGAAAGGCGCGTGAACGGAGGGTTGAAAAGAAAGGCGCGTCCAATTCTGATGCAGAAGTGGAATGAAATTTTGGGGGCGTCCAATTGTTTGCCGACGTGGAATGAAATTGGGAACCCGATGCACCTTATTAGATGGTCCCGGGTCTATGGTATACGGACTCCGTTACACTGAGTAATTTTGATATACAAGAAAAAGATGTACATTCTAGTGAATTTTGGTTCTGACTCTGGACCGACCGGTTTTTGCTTTGGGCTGATGGGCCGGAGCCGCCTAAACTTTTGCCGGTTCTGTAGAAAAAAGAAAAACAAAAAAAACTACATCACCACTCCACCAATCACCCGTAAACCGACACAAATGGCTTTTAACCAATCAGGTCCAAACTCGGCCGCAAACAGTTCTGTAATTCCGGTCCAGAAGCAAAATCCCTAAATTTTATCCGAGTAAGAATTTATAGTAGGATTTGAATATCAATTTTTTATCCCTTTTAAAAGAAAAAACAAAACAAATTCCGGAGTAAAAACAATTGATACACCGTGAGCATCCGCTGAACTTAACCTCTCGCCCAATAAACCAGCCAGCAACTGTTGCTTTTCCTACTGCCTCGAAGATCCATTTAAAATGGTATGTAGTTTGAATTTTATTTTCCTCCTTTTTTTGTACTTGGTCTATTACACAAATTTGCCTTTTCTCTAGTTCGGGTTTTTGAGAAATTTCGACTTACCGATGATTTATGTGCTATTTAGTGTTTTCTAGAACTGGGTCTGATTTTGTGTACTTGAAAATACCTAATTATCATGTAATATATCACCAATCCTATGCCTTGCAATTGGGTTTTATGGTTTTATAATTTTCAATCCTTCCCCTTTTCTTTTCCACGAATAATGGTGTGAACCTGGGAATTCCTATTTTTTTTTCTTCCTGAAATCTAATAACTTGAAATTTGAAAAAAAAAAATTCCGGTATTATACGCTTATTCGTGCAATTTACTGAACTTGCATTAGGGTTTAAATTTCCAGGACATTATTGAAGAAGAAGATGACTATGTGGAATACATCCCCGTGGCCAAGCGCAGGGCCCTCGAAGCCCAAAAAATCCTCCAGCGCAAGGGCAACTCGTCCACCCTCGATGTAGAAGAAGTCGAAAAGGAAAAACAAGTCGAGGCCAAACCGAGCCTCTTAGTCAAAGCCTCTCAGCTCAAGAAAGACCAGCCCGAAATCACCCAAACTGAGCAGATAATTCTCCAGGAAAAGGAAATGATGGAGAATCTCTCCGACCGAAAAACCCTAATGTCCGTCCGCGAGCTAGCCAAGGGTATCACTTACACCGATCCATTAATCACGGGCTGGAAACCCCCTTTGCCCATCCGTAAAATGTCGAAAAAATCTTGCGACGCGATTCGAAAGCAATGGCACATTATAGTCAATGGGGACGATATCCCACCGCCGATCAAGAATTTCAAGGACATGCGTTTTCCCGATCCCATTTTAAAGATGCTGAAAATGAAAGGGATCGTTCAGCCGACGCCAATTCAAGTGCAGGGCATGCCGGTAATTTTGTCGGGCCGGGATATGATCGGGATTGCATTCACGGGCTCAGGAAAGACGTTGGTGTTCGTTTTGCCATTGATTATGATCGCGTTGCAGGAGGAGGTGATGATGCCGATCGCACCCGGGGAGGGCCCGTTTGGGTTGATTGTTTGTCCTTCTAGGGAGCTGGCTAGACAGACGTACGAGGTTGTTGAGCAGTTCTTGGAGCCGATGAAAGAGGCGGGTTATCCGGAGCTGAGGCCTTTGCTTTGTATAGGAGGGGTCGATATGAAGTCGCAGCTCGACGTCGTGAGAAGAGGAGTTCATATCGTGGTTGCTACACCGGGGAGGCTTAAGGATATGCTGGCGAAGAAGAAAATGAATCTTGATAATTGCAGGTAATGATAACTCTAACTCTATTTTGTGCTGCCTTTTATTTTCATCTTTTTGTGCGTTCAATACATTTGTTGTTTATGTTTGCTTGGGCTGGTTTTGCATTAGAATCGATTTTTTCAGTATTAGTTATTTGTTGATAATTTCATTTGATGTTTATGTTTGCTCCTGCAACCTCTTGAATGTGGTAGCTTCTGGTCTTATATGAACGAAATATGACTGTCATGAGCAGAAATAATAATAATAATAATAATAATAATAATAATAATAATAATAGTAGCAGTAGCAATAGCAATAGTAATAATAATAATAACAATAACAATAATAACAACAATAATAATAATAATAATAATAATAATTAATTTCACTTATTTTATCTTCTCTACTGATTGTGCTTGCAAAATTACCTGGTCTTCTGAGTTACTTGAATATGAGATAAGATTCTTGCTTTTGTTCTTTATTACTGCCCGTTCAATCTGTGTTCGGTCTGGTTTGCTTGAATTAATTGTTGTCTAATTTGAATAGTTGGATATAGTTCCTTTTTATATGAACAACTTATTATATTCATCTCAGTTGCTGCTTTTGCTGATAAGTTTTGATGTCCAAGACTGTGTAAGTACTCACGAAAGGCTTATTATAATGTTCTTTTGGTTAAAGCACATTGACGGTATAAGAGTGGCATTTTCCTTTTTTGATGCGAAAGCCTCTATCAGGTATAGATACTGTCATATAAGAAATCGACTTGAGTTGAATGATAATTTCTATTTATGCATTTATTTTCATATGATGGTGTATTTCATTTATTTTCTTTATCTCGATCAAGATACCCAAATTTTCAAATATTCACAAATGTAATTTTCTTTTGTTCTCCAGATACCTAACATTGGACGAGGCCGATCGTCTGGTCGATCTCGGTTTCGAAGATGACATCCGAGAAGTCTTCGACCACTTCAAAGCCCAACGGCAAACCCTCCTCTTCTCCGCCACCATGCCCACCAAGATCCAAAACTTCGCCCGCAGTGCCCTTGTCAAGCCCATCACCGTCAACGTGGGCCGGGCCGGTGCTGCTAACCTCGACGTCATCCAAGAGGTCGAGTATGTCAAGCAAGAAGCCAAAATTGTCTACCTCCTCGAGTGCCTCCAGAAAACCCCACCTCCCGTCCTCGTCTTCTGCGAGAACAAAGCTGACGTAGACGATATTCACGAGTACCTCCTCCTGAAAGGAGTCGAGGCCGTCGCCATACACGGAGGGAAAGACCAAGAGGAGAGAGAGTACGCTATTTCTTCGTTTAAAGCCGGGAACAAGGACGTTTTGGTTGCGACCGACGTTGCGTCCAAGGGTCTCGATTTCCCGGACATACAGCACGTGATAAATTATGATATGCCCGGGGAGATTGAGAACTACGTGCATAGGATCGGTAGGACGGGTCGGTGCGGGAAGACGGGGATAGCGACAACGTTTATTAATAAGAACCAGAGCGAGACGACGTTGCTAGACTTGAAGCACTTGTTGCAGGAGGCGAAGCAGAGGATACCGCCGGTGCTGGCGGAGCTGAATGATCCGATGGAGGATGCGGAGGTGATTGCCAACGCGAGTGGGGTCAAAGGGTGCGCGTATTGTGGTGGGCTGGGCCATAGGATTAAGGATTGCCCGAAGCTGGAGCATCAGAAGAGCATGCAGATTGCGAGCTCGAGGAGGGATTATTTTGGGTCTGGGGGGTATCGTGGGGAGATGTGATTTTTACCATTATCTATTTCTTACCTTTTGTATTATTATTAGTGATATTATATAGATTGTACTTTTGTTGTGACCAGCAGTTTCATGTTTTTGACGTGTATGCTATAAATTTTTGGATTGTTTGTTTGTTTGAATGGAGGGATTTGTTCAATTCTAACGTGCATGCTGTTGATTTTTTTCTAGTTAAAAGTTGAGAATCACTTTTTGTGAGTTTGCAAAGACACCGTCCATGTCATAAATCATGAGCTGTTTCAACAGGTACTCGTTATAAAACCAGTGAAATGTCTGCCTATGATTAACATGCATTACAGAAACATAACAGAGTTTGCTATCTCTAAATCTCGTGCGCAGATGAAGTTGAATCTTATTCTATTGCTTTAGCCCTTAAACCCTTGTTGACAATGGATGGATTTGATTCTTGCCATAGAACCTGCAACAAACCAGCTCTTCTGTCCTGTATACAGAAAGAAAATAAAAATAAAATAAAAATGGAGAGGAGCATATAAGTATGATATATATACCATATCATGTGTCTTGCAAATGTTCAAAATATGATCATCAGCTTTTGAAAGCCGAAAAAAGAAAAGAAAAGAAAGAAGGAAAGTAATTGTTTCAAGTGTTTTCAAATTCCAACTTCTGCTTATGATTCTGTATAATTCACTAAGAATCTGAAAGTAGGGGGAGCAATGCTTTGGATTTCTGATTATGCTTCTGCCTTTTGTTACCCCCCCCACCCCCCCACCCCCACCCCTCTCATCCAACTTATCCATTGTTTATAGTTTCTATTTGTAAAACAACCACCATTTTCTTCCACTCTAATCACAAATAACGAGTTCCTCTAAAAGCATAACTTTTTGCAAACACGGAATAAGTGAGGTTTTGCAGTTTTTTTTCTCGAGACTTAGTTTCACATATTTTCTTTTCTTATAACATTCTTTACGCTACATACCTTCAGGTAATGCTGTAAAGTGGCTAAAGTGCTCATTTATCTCAGTTTTCAGCTTTGTCCTTTCTTCCATAATCTCAAAAAGCGCTTCTTTTAACATTTCAGCTTCTTCCTCAAGAACTCTCAATCTTCCCTCAAGTTGTTCTATCTCAGCCTTCTTTTGCCTCGATTCATTAACACCCTTTTGAAACGGATATGCAGACGATTCTTCAGCCGCTGTGTGATTAGAAGTCGAGGCCCTCGACTCTAACCACAGCTTCTTACATGTTGATCCACCAGCTTCAGGCTCATATTGATTGTCAGACATTAATTTTAGTGTTTTTTTTTTTTTTTTTTTTTTTTTTTGTAAGTAAGGGTTTATTGCAGTAAAAGGCTGATTAAGTGTCGATGTAATAAGAGCGGTCTGAAGAAATTCGTACAGGGGACATGCTTTTAAGTTGTTTTTCTTTACTGTGAAGTAAGAAAGTCTGATCTGTTAACATGAAAGAGAAGTTACAAAAATGTTGGTTAGGTGAGCAAGAAAAGTCTCAAGTAGACATAACTTTGTTAATTAGAAAAACTACCCCGAAGTTTGGCATAATTTCAAAAAACACCCGGTTATCTTCTGAAATTGCACTACGAATCGAACCCTCAACGTGGAGGCATTTGTTCGGCAAATACAAACCTGAAGTAGGTGTTTTAATACTTTTAAGGGATCAATTGCAATTTTAAAAGATAGCTTGAGGTTTTTTGTAATTAAGCGAAACTTTAGGGGTAGTGAAAATCTTATTTTCTTGCTAGGGTTTTGTGTGTATGATTATGCAGAGAGAGGTTGATTGGATATTGATGCTCCAAGATTTGTCCTACATTAGATAAAATTGCGGCGCTAAATTTAGCATGTCGAGGCAGTTAGTGAAGGTTGTTTTGTTGTGCAAGTCTGAGGGCAATAGCAGTAAATATGTTCATGCTTTCCAGAAAGGAGGCAAATTTTGGCTGCATGTCTGAACTATGCATATTTTGTCTTTTAAGTGTTAAATTCAGGGTTGAAGTATGAGAAAATGCATCTTTGACCTTAAAAATAAGCTTTTTCTTATTACCTCGTTAAAAAAAAAAAAAAGAAAAAAGAAAAAACTATTTTCACTATAAATTAAGCATAAACTGATCTAAATATCCTTAAACTTAATACTCCCTCCGTCCCACAAAGATAGTCCAGTATTCCATTTTTTCTACAAAGATAGTCCAGTTACCATATTTAACATATCATTAACTTTTCATTTCCACACATACTCTTAATTAATATTCTTGAAATACTAGTTTTCTACCTCGTAAGTTGAGAATTAATGATTACAATGCAAAACCTTATTATTCCAATGCAAATATACTAATTACAACACTGATTTTTATAATTATTAATTGATATTAATAAATTCAATAAGGGTATAATTGGAAAATACTAACTAAATTAATAACTTAACTATATAAACTACTCATTTCTTAATATGTGTGAAACCAACCGCAGGACCATCATTTTGGGACGGAGGGAGTAACAAATAACCCACCCATAACTCTCCTCCAATTATTGCTCTATTAATACTCAAATGTCTGAATACTTCTTATCCACCATGCTCCAAACATAACTCACAATTTCATTAGTGTATTTGGCCATTAACAATCGAATTTTCGTAAAAAATTTGTGGGGAAAAAATTGTAGTGTGAAGGTGGTGAAAACTGTTGTGTTTTCTTGGTGGTTCAATTCATAGCGTCTTTGGAAAAGATTTGTATTAGTTTTTATACTTTTTGAATGATGCGTATGTTTTGTAATCTATGAACTAAGTTATCTGAAGTTTTTTGGCAATTCCCAGTATGATTTTTAATCAATTCCCGATTTTTGTGGGGAAGATGAAAAGTACAGTTGTGGTGTGTTGAGAGAGTAGGGCAGGAAAAGGTAAAGATAAATCAATCATTTAAGAGAGAAAAATGTTTTGTTACTGAGTGTAATAGGGAAAAGATTACTTCTTATTCCATAAAAGATTAAAACAAATGTTGGGGTATTTATAATTTCAAAAGACTAATGATTTTTATTTTTCTTTTTTGTAATTAGACTAAACTCTCAGGGTATTTATCGTAATTAAACGAAAAAAAAAAAAAAAAAAGGAAAACTAAAATTTCCAGAATCCCAGGAAAAAATGTCTGCATAGTACCAGTAAAGGGTGGACAACAATCGAATGATAAACAACTCAATAAATTAGGAGATGATAAAACAACATATACAGATGCTATAATTTTGCACATATACAAGTAAATGAGTTTTTTCTTTCTTTCATCACTAGAAGTTGAGGATCAGCAGTTTGGCTAATCATCTGGGATTTCTACCTCCATTTTCAGACCTGGATGTTCCAATATCTGTTTCCAAAAGCACTATTACTGTCATTTCAAAAATAGAAATGAGAGAACACAGGCCCGACTGAATTAGTTGATAGAGTCAAGGGTCTGAATGCGATAATTTGCAGAAAAATAAGAATAAAAAGAACAAGAACTTGCGTTCTCCTCGGGATAATCTCCCGCCCACGCCCAAGCTCAAAGCTGAACACTCGATATATTTCTCAATGATCCATACGAAATACAAAGATAGACTTAAATAGAAAAAGTAACCGATAGAATTAAAAAGGAAAAGTAACCTAATACTACTAATGGACTCAAGCCCATATTATTCACCATTAACCCTTGACAAAACCAAACTAATAATTGAGTAAATAAATAAAGACAAATAAAGAGATCTGCGATTTGATCTCTAACATTAGTTGTTTTCGTTCATCACACAAGTTTGTGGTAATTTATGTAAAAATTAAAAACAGAGTCTCAGAGCATTTACAAGAAAAATACCAGAATTTTAGAAAACTACAATAAAAAATAAAAGATTATAAGTTGCGAGAAAACGGAGTTTAGATAGATGGACCTTAATGAAGTCATCCAATAGAAGCGAAGATTCTTTTGTGTAACCAGCTTCATGCAACAGCTGTGTTAAAACTTCTTGCGGTAAAACGAGAAAAGCGGGATTACGAATAAGTCTGCATTCATAAACATTGAGATACATTTTTGCCAAATTTATCCGACACACAAAAACAACAAGAGGTATAGTAACTTCAGAAAGGAAATGTGCGACTTGAGCATTACTAACAGCTTCCCAGTTGCCAGGCAGAGCTCGTTTTTCATAGCATACACAAGTAACTCCACAATCAAAGGAACTCTTTAGAGATCTTGAACCAAAAGTTCCGTTTAGTTTCATTTTTATTAAGTTTAATTACAAAAACTACCCCTGAAGTTTAGCCAATTCAACCAAAAAAACCAAAAAAAAAAAAAAACATTTATCTTTTAAAATAAGAAATATACCCCTGACAGTTGTTTGTCTTACAAAAGTACCTTCAAGAAAAGGTTATTTGTAATTATAAAAGATAAGTGTTTTTTTCTTCTATGATTAGACTATCCCTCAGGGCTTGTTGTTGTTGTGGTTGTTTTGTTGTTGTTGTTGTTGTTGTTGTTGTTGTTGTTATTATTTTTACTATCCTCTGCTCCCTATAAACCCATAAAGACTAAGACCAAAGGCGAAGATGCAACAGAAAAAAGGCCTGATCAGGTGCAAATTGGACTTTGGCCGTCAGGAAGAAAAGGAAAGAAAGAAACACCACTACTGAACTTAGTATAAAAAGCTAATAACCTAATAAATATATGGTAAGAATGGTTTATAATTTTGGTCACTAAGTTTTTCTAGTTTTTTTTTTTTTTTTAATTACAGGGCTGTAATTAAGAGAGATGATAATACACATTTTGACATGTGCAACAAACTGAATACCTCACGTTGCTTCTCAGACATAAATGAGCCGGTCAAATCACGGAGCACTTCAATTAGGTCACTATAAGTCACCTTTCCATTGCCATCAGAGTCGTATACTTTGAAGATAACTGGACCAGTAAATAAGTATGAAGCTATAAGTTGGAGTATAAAACCACAAATGAATCCACCATTTCTTTGCTAATTTGAGTTCTTGCATGTAATAAAATTAAAAAAATATATTGTAACAAAAATTAATTGATTAGCCAGCCAGGCATCTTAAAATGATCATATTTTTATAATCATAATAAAACTGAAATAATATCTATCTGGTTTTTTTTCCTGCAATGTTTTAAAGGACATACATAAATCAATATTGCAATGCAAATAATTGTTTTAAACTCAATTGCATTTAATAAATCACATTCTCCATTAGTTTCTCTCTAAAATAGACTCAAACAAGTTTAATTGAATATATTGAGTCCTCTTTCAAAACAATAGAAATATCAAGTATTGCACCATCCAACTTAATGTTAAATTTGAACTTTCCATGTCACTGAAGTTGGCGATTGTTGGAGAAAAAAATAATACAAATTAAGACTTACTCCCAATTTTCTGCAACACGGTTGCTTTGGAACTGAAAGCAGACAAAAACGCAACAAAGTCTTTGAAATTCAGTCCATCTACCATCTTAAGCAATCTCTGCAATGAACCCAATGAGATAAATTATCAGATATGCACAATTCTAAT
>BMAC01001269.1:212094-248060 GCA_014905375.1 Phtheirospermum japonicum | reverse complement strand
AACACGAAATCAGCAAATAATGAAAGACCACTAATCAAAATCGGATATAAAGTGCACCAAAAAATAAAAAAAAAAGACTCGTCGTTAAAATTGAAATTGACAGAAAAAAGGGGGACCTACAATTCAAAATGCTAAGTGAAATAACCAGAATGAAGAGGAAGTAGATGATGCTAAAAGGTTAGGGTGAAAATGTGAGATTATTGATGATATGAAAGTGAATTGAGATCGCTTATCATCCACACAGTAAAAGGAAATTCTTTTGAGGAATTTTATGTTTATTGTAAAAGGGCTGTTTGGATCATTCGAATATAGCAGGCTGTGGGTAAAATAATCAGAATTATTTTCGTATTAATATACTAAGATAATTACAATTGGATTAATTAATAATGGGGACGTCTACAGTGTCGTGAATGTTATGGATAATGGTAAAATCAAGGGATGTAAATGCAGAGTTGGGAGGTATGGTGCCTTCAAGGCACCGTAGTCATTTCCATTAATAATAACTAGTACTTAGTTAATAGCATCTCCAATGCGATAATGTTAATTGAACCTATGTGCCAAATGACATTAACATTTTATTAAAAAAGTACTTCAATGCATCAATGTTGATGTTCAGTATATGATAATTTATATTTTTATTTTTAGAAAAAATAAAGAGAGAGAAATAATATGATTGGATAATATATTTAAAATTAATTGTAAACATTGTCAAGAGTAATGTCTAGAATTTGACATTACTCGTGACAATGTCCAGTATTTAATGTGGCACATAATCATTTTTATGTCATGTGTTAATTTTTTTCACTTTCAACGTTGTTCCATTGCAGATGCTCTAAGCGAGCATATTAATAAATAAACAAATGTATAAAATTTATTAAAAAATTATTAACTTCAGTAAATTATTAATATAATTAAAAGTATATTTATTCATGTAAAATCTTTAGAAATTTCATTATACTCTATATTAGCTGTCTCATTTGCAATGATATCATGGTTTATTTACAAATGAAATTTTTATATTTTTATAGATGTAATGAATGACCAATAAGAAAGAAAAGATAATCAATCGATCAATATATATATATATATATATATATATATATATATATATATATATATATATATATATATATATATATATCAACTCCTATTTGTTAATTCTGTTGACACCTTGTTAAGGTGTCAACTCCTTATGCCTCCAATTTACATGTGTCTTTTTCTTATTAATCAAAATCCTGATGTGTCAATTTGTTAAAAATTCCTATTTCTTCATTCCTTTTAAGTTTTTGGTCTAGGGTATATAATAGAGCTTTTTTCCTTATTTTTTTTAGGCCTCATTAATTAATTCGTGTCCATCTTCTTCTCTTTAGCCAAAAATCAAACCCTCCTTCCTCCGTCTTTTCCTCACATCTCTCTCTCTCTCTCTCTCTTTCCATTTGTTCCTTTGTCTAAGAAACTAGGGTTTCTTATTCTTTCTCTCTGCCCGATTTGCTTCGAATAAAAAATTATCCAGAGTGTACTAAAATAATTTTTTTACTTCATAATCCAGATCCGTATTAATTTTTTAGCCTTAAGTCTCCATTCGTATAATTTGTTCTTTGAAGATTTCGTCAAAGATTTTTGCTTCCCGAGCTTAATCCACCTATATGAATTAGTAATAGGTCATCAAAGTTGCGAGAGGTTTTTTCTTTATAATTCGATTTTTCTTCTTCACCTTCATTTGAATAAAAAACAGGGGCGATGATAGGTCACGGGATGCCTAAGTTCTTCATCTTCTTCTGGTCGGAGATCTCGGATTCGGTTCCTCACATGTACTAATCTTTGTCCTTTTCGTTATATATCTATCGCAAGGTTAGGTTTCTTTCTTCTTTTTTTTTTTTTTGCTGAATCTTTATTTTATTTTATTTTTGCTAATGGGTTTTATTGGATTTGTTTGGATCTATGGAATTAGATATTGTTGTATTTGAATCGAAATTGATTTTTTAATTTCAATTAAATATTTGAATCAAAATTTCCATATTAATATATTTTTTGTGATTTTTCATTATGTTCAAACTCATGATCTTCCGTAATATATTATGAGTGATTTCTATGATAGTTGTTGGTTTTGTTGTACGTGTAAATGGATCTATGATTTTTTATTTTGTTGTTCATTTAAACCCTACAAAATTAGATGAATTGTTGTTCATTTTTGGTTTTCAAATCCTGAAGAAATCTATTTGGTATTAATTTGACTAAATTAGAATTCTAAACAACAATATTGAGTGTGCCCAGTTTCTCTTGGGACTAATGAAACTTATTAAAGTACATATGAGAGTGTCTAAAGCCCTGGAAAATATAATTAAAAACTACTAGCCTTCAGAACACATGCATCTAAAATTGCCTTTAATTGTGCCCAGTTTCTGTTGGGACAAAATGCACAAAGGAACTCTTGACCTACTTCTGATAACTAGTTATGCCATATGATGAGAAGAGAGCAATTACTGCTAAGTAGATACTTAAAGGAATTCAAAAAATCAGACGTACATAAAGTAGGGATAAGTCCAAGAATCGTATCCAACTCAGAACTATAATTTTACAGAAGCAAGTGTGCAGAAAAGGAGAAAAGGAGAATCGTATCCAACTCAGAACTATAATTTTACAGAAGCAAGTTCTCTGAACAATTCGATCCTTACCGCCCTCCGGCGGGCATTCTGGCGTGTCAGGCGCCGACCGGCTGGTTGACTTTCTATGTTGACCAATTTCAGGCGGGTTTGCGTCTTCTGGTGAACCCCCTGATGCTTGAGATCGCCGCCATGTACAAAATCCCAGACTTTCAATTTACCCCTAATTCTTTTAGGATTATAGTATGTTACAATCTGGCCATGCGGTATGCCGGTCTGGATCCCACCGCTCAAACCTTCTACCAACTCTACCAGGCCAAGAGCTCTTACCCTGGCTGCTTCTTTCTCAGCGCCAGACCTGGAGTTCATTTCCTGCATGGGCTCCCTTCCTCCAACAAAGCTTGGAGGAAGAAGTTCTTTTTTATCTACTGTGATGGGGATTGGGGTTTTGAACCTAAGCCCATCGATAAGCTACCCTCTTATTGTCACCTCGCTGCCACAAATAGGTCCCCCCGTTTGCAAAAAATCATCTCTACCCTTAATGAGAATCCCCTTCATGTGACCGACCTTCTTCTTCCCTTCGTTCTAGATTTCTTTAACGAGCGGCTAGAAACGGGCCCTCTAACCCGAGAGATTGGTAAAATTCTTTTTATCCTGGTCTGTCTCTTTGTACTTTATTTTTAGTAAGTCTTATCCTTTTCTCCTTTTCTCTTTCAGAAAGGATGATGCTCCAGATAAATGCAGCTGCCGCAAAAGGGACGGAGGCGACCCCAGAAATGGCTGCTCGAGAAGCGGGTTCTTCCTCTCCTGCCCAGGTCCAGAGCTCCACTCCTTCCCGAGTACCAGGCCCCAACCCTTCTCAAGTACCAGGCTCCAGCCCTTCTCGGCGGCCCATTCATTCCACAGTCGCCACGAATCATTCCTCTGAGTCCAAGGAGGATGTCGTTCCTCTGTCCAAGAGGCCCCGTATAACTCAAGGCAGTCGTGCCTCAACAGCCCTTGCTCCAATCACACGCAGCACTCCCCCTCCAATTAACTCGGTCCTCAACTGTTCAGGAGAGGTGGCTCTCCAGTATATGCGTAGGCAATGCCTACCGGCGGACCAGCAAAACTTGGAGAAGATGAATGACTGCAAACTCTTGGAGTCCTGGTGCCAGGATGAAGCGCGAGTAAATTTTTCCTTCCTTTTGTTTTTCCTTTTACATTATTTGCCTAAGTATTAACCCTCTAACCTGTAATCAGGCTCTTTCCAAGAGGGCTATCTTGGCTACTCGAGCCACCAGATCTATGATCCAGTTCGATGTGATTAAATAAAACAAGGAGCTGCACGTGAAGGGGGAGCACTTTAAGGCTCTGGCTAAGGAGCGAGGAGCGAGCTGAAGAAACAGGGGGACGAGCTGTGAAGGCTAAAGGATGAGCTAAAAGAGATGAAGGATGATCTAGCTGAGGTAAGGAAAGCCCAGGCAAAGGTAGTGGAGATGGCGCGGTCTGAGGCGTGGGACGAAGCTCTGGCGGAAGCAAGGAGCCTAGCCAATGAGGACCTGGCGAAGGCCAGAGAAGGATGGAAGACCGAATTTCTAAACTCGGAAGAGGGTTTGAGGCTGGTCCAACTCACCAGGGAGGAGACCCGACAAGCCTTCCTGGGGTCCAAGGAACTTTATACGCTGCTAGTTCCAGAGGCCATAGGCTATTATCATTTCGGCCTGGACCAACAAGCTAAGTGGGCCTCAAAGCATCCCGGGGCTCCCTTTGATCGAAAACTGCCTCTAGAGAATCCTCGTGAGCCCACTTAATTTACTTATGCTCCGGAGAAAGACCGCCCTCATACTGCCGGGCCTGCTGAGTTTGCTGGACACATCCTTGCCCTTTTTCATTCTCCTGCGCCAGAGCAGTCTCATCCAGACCAGGCTCTTGCCTTGAGCCTTCCTGCCTGTTCTCCTTCCCCAACCTTCGCAGGTCTGGGTGAGCTGCCAGGCGGGGCTTCACCGGGCTCTTTAGCCGAGGATGATGTGTAGCAATTGGCGGAGGAGCTGGATGCTGAAGTTTTGGCTTAAGGCGACTCTCTTTATTTCTCCTTTTGATAAGACCTGATGCTTGCCTGTGTGGCTTGTCTGTTTTTATCTTTTTCTGAATTTGTACGCTGAACAGTCTTTTTTAATAATAATAAATAAATTTTGTCTTGTAATGACTCTTGGGATTCTAGGGTTTTCTGATTTTCAAGAAACCCTAGTACTTTTTATTCTTGGCACGTGCCTTCGTCTCCTTTATATATGTGCATGTATGATTTATTTTTCTTCAATTTTGCAATGGCTTCTTCTTCCTTACTCAAAGAGCTTGACTCTGTGAAACGAAAGAACATCTCTCCGTTCGTCGAAAATTTCAAGCTTTTCGATAAACTGACTGTGCTCCGGGAGAAAATCAGCTATCTGTATCGCCTCTTAGAGAGGAAGAGACAGAAGAAACGCCACTATAAGTGAGAGTGGGCCGAGCTGCGTCAACTGAATCGTCAGTTGCAAGAAGAGAAGGCCGACTTGATGGAGTCGGTGAACCGGTTGACTATTGCCGCCGGCGAAGCTCATGCCATATCTGAACGAGCCGATAAGTACCGCCAGAGCTACCACGAAACTGAGCATGAGCTGTGGCGTGTACGCCGTGTTTTGGCCGCCGATCGGAGGTCCTCTTCCTCATATGGTTAAATGTCTCTGGGATTTTTTTGAATTTTCAGTTCTTCTATTTTATTTCCTGCATTGTAATCAGTTTTTTCAGCCTGCGTAGAAGGTGTGGGCAATTTATTTTGTATTGCCAGAATTTATGATAAATGCAAGAGTATTTTCTCCGAAAATCTTCAATTGATTCTTGTTTCTGTTTAATCAAATCAAGCGAATTAGGGTTTTTTGAGTTTTAGCCAATCCAGGCTCTTGAACTTACCGCCAGGTCTAGAGAATTGAGGCATTCGCCTTTGGCCAGATCTGTCTTGAATCAAGTCGAGAATCTTATGCACATCTGCCTTAAGCCACTCCTGACTTAGGTTAATAGCCAGGTCAGGCGTTTTCACAATTATCCAAACTTAGCCAATCCTTGCTTAAACTAACGATCAGGTCAGGAATTCTCGCGGGCATCTGCCCTTAGCCAACCTGGCTTCATCTGATAATCAGGTAAGAAATTTTCACGGGCATCCGCCCTTAGCCAATACTGGCTTCATCTGACAATCAGGTCAGGAAAATGGGGCATCCGCCCTTAGCCAATCCTGGCTTAAACTGACGATCAGGTAAGGAATTTCACGGCATCCGCCCTTAGCCAATCCTAGATTAAACTAACAATCAGGTCAGGAAAATGGGGCATCCGCCCTTAGACAATCCTGGTTTAAACTGACAATCAGGTCAGGAAAATGGGGCATCCGCCCTTAGTCAATCCTGGCTTAAACTGACAATCAGGTCAGGAAAATGGGGCATCCGCCCTTAGCCAATCCTGGCTTTAGAGGAATCTGCGAATTGGCAAATAAGAATAAACCTGCATTTATTATTATATAACTGAACTTTAAAAAATCAAATTATACATAAAATTTACGTAAATTAGAAATGTTCCACGCTCGGGGTATCTCAATCCCATTCATTTCTTCTAATTTGTAAGCACCACCAGCCAAGATTTGTGTGACCCAGAATGACCCCTTCCATGTAGAATTCAACTTTCCCTTGGCCTTTCCAAGGTCAGCCCTTCGCAGGACAAGGTCTCCCACCTGGAAATACCTCTTCCGGACTGTTCTGTTATAAGCTGCCCGAACTCGCCCCCTCACGTGCTCCATCCTAACCGCTGCCAGATCTCTCTTTTCTTCGATTAAATCCAACGCGTTCTGCACCAATGCGTCATCTTGGATTTCATCGAAGTTCTGTACTCGGTGGGTTTCAAGGCTAATCTCCGTGGGGATGACGACATCCATTCCATAAACCACGCTGAAGGGGGTTTCACCCGTGCTGTCCTTAGGATTGGTGCGGTAGGCCCAGAGTATTGCGCTTAGCTCTTCTACCCATTTACCCCCCAACCTCTCTAAGCGTGACTTAAGTCCTTGGACAAGGATGCGATTGGTCGCCTCAACATGTCCATTTACTTGCGGGTGGTAAACAGATGTAAAGTGTTGCTGGATTTTCATCTTGGTGCACCAAACTTTAATTTTGGTACCCACGAACTGGGTACCATTATCTGAGATCATAACCTTTGGAACGCCAAACTGGCATACGATATTTTTCCAAATGAAGCCCATCACTGCTTCTTCCGTGATTTTTTCCAAGGCTTCAGCCTCAACCCACTTGCTGAAGTAGTCGATGGCCACGATCAAGAACCTCTTCTGGGCTCGAGCCATTGGGAATCGGCCGACCAGGTCTATCCCCCACTTTGCAAAGGGACGGGGAGAGCTCATTGTCATGAGCTCTTCCGCTGATTGATGAGTCAAGGGGGACATTTTCTGACATTTTCACACTTCTTAACAAAGTTCTCAGCCTCTTTCCTCAGCGATGGCCAGAAGTAGCCAGCTCGCATTGTTTTACTGTTCAGGGCTCTTGCTCCCATGTGGTTGCCACAATAGCCTTCATGGAATTCTTTGAGGACCTGGGTGCCCTTCTCTGAGCCCAGACATCGCAATAAAGGCTGTCCAAATCCTCGTCGAAACAATGTCCCCTTGATCAAGCAGAAACGAGCAGACCTGGTTCTCATCTTTGCTCCTTCCCTCTTATCCTCCGGTAGCTCTCCCTTTTCCAGGTATGCCTGAATAGGAGAGCGCCAGTCCTCTCTCTCATTCACCGCACATACCTTCTCCTCTCCAAATACATTGTCTGCCATCAATAAAGTGATCACCCTTTCCTGGCAATCCACGGCTGAGCTGGCTACCTTAGCCAAATAGTATGCTCTCCCATTCTCCTCTCTAGGAATTTGAAGGACAGTCAGAGCCCTCATCCCCTTGGCTAGTTCTCTAAACCGGTTCAGGTACCTCTGCATGCTTTCATCTATGGTTTCAAAATCTCCACTTATCTGTCTACATACAAGCTGTGAGTCAACCTTCGCGCACACCTGTTCTGCCCCTAAATCCTTCGCCATTTGCACTCCTCGCATAAGGGCCTCATATTCAGCTGCGTTATTAGACAGAGCATAGTTCATTCGCACTGCGTACTCAGTAGCCACACCTACTTGGTCAATCAATACTATTCCTACATCGCAGCCCTGACTTCCTACCGAGCCGTTCGTAAAAATTATCCATTCTTTTTTGTCCTCGAGAGAGCTGGTCATTTTCTACATGAAGTCAGCTAGTGCTTGAGCTTTAATAGATGTTCTAGCCTCAAAGGTTATGTCGAACTCGCTAAGCTCAATTATCCACTTGACCAGCCGCCCTGACGCCTCTGGCTTATCCATGATCACTTTCAACGGTAGGTTGGTTCGCACGACTATGCTATGTGAAAGGAAATAAGGTCGCAGCTTACGTGTTGTGCCAACCAAAGCTAACATTGCTCGTTATACTTTCACATACCGGATTTCAGTGTCGTGAAGTACTTTGCTCCAGTAATACACCGACTTCTGTACCTTGCCTTCCTCTCTGAGCAGGACAGAGCTGACAGCCTGCTGCCCGACAGATAGTATAGAATTAAAGGTTCTCCTTGAATTGGCTTTGTGAGCAAGGATATCCCCGCCAGGTGTTACTTCAGTATTTTGAATGCTTCTTCGCATTCATCACTCCACTGGAATCTAGCCTTTTTGCGTAAAGCTTGAAAAAATGGTAAGCTCCTCTCAGCTGAGCGTTAGACGAATCTGCTCAAAGCGTTGATTCGGCCTGCCAAGCACTGCATTTCTTTGACGTTTCTTGGCGCTTGCATTTCCTTAATAGCTCTTACTTTTTCCGGGTTAGCCTCAATCCCCTTCTCTGTAACCATGTACCCCAGGAACTTGCCAGCTCTGACCCCAAATGCACATTTCTTGGGGTTAAGCTTCATCCTGTACTTTCTTAGGGTATCGAAGGTTTCTATCAGATCATCCACATGCGAGGTCTCTTTCACGCTTTTGACTAACATGTCATCCACGTATGCCTCCATGTTCCTCCCCAACTACGCTTTGAACATTTTATCCACCAGCCTCTGATACGTGGCCCCTGCATTTTTGAGCCCAAATGGCATGACTACGTAACAGTATGTTCCTTTCGGAGTTATAAAGCTAATCCGCTTCCAGTCCTCCTCTGCGAGCCTGATCTGGTGATAGCCTTGCGAGGCATCCATCATGCTTAGTAGCTCGCAGCCAGACGTGGAATCGAATAATTGGTCTATCCTAGGAAGAGGGTAGCGATATTTGGGGCAAGCACAATTAAGATCACGAAAATCTATACACATGCGCCATTCATCATGGGTTTTAGGGACCAGTACTGCATTAGAGGGACACTCAGGAAATTGTATTTCCTGGATGTGTTTGGCTTTCAGTAGTTTCTCAACCTCAGCCTCAATGATTTCCTCCTTTTCTGGCCCGAAATTACGCTTTCGCTGCTTCACTGGCTTTTCCCCAGGGGTGATATTGAGGTGGTGTTCAACGAATTCCGGGTCTATACCCACAAGGTCTTCTGGAGACCAGGCAAAGACATCAGCCTTACTTCTCAGAAATTGGACCAGATCTACCAAAATTTCCAGGCTTAACGTCGTCCCCACTCGCACCACTCTACTATCGTCCCCTGGAACTATCTCTACTACCATCAGCCCTTCTTCTCTCTGAGCCAGGTCTGGCTTCGCCTTTTCTACCCGAGCTCTTTTGTACTGTCGCTCCTCCTCATTCCGTCTAATGCACTCGACATACATTTGCCTTGACGAATACTGATCTCCTCTAACTTCGCCCGTTCCATCCTCAGCCGAAAACTTCATCTTCATATGGTATACGGAGATTACTGCTTGGAACTGGCTCAAGGATGGTCGTCCTAGCATAATGTTATACGAGGATGGTGCATCAACTACCAAGAATCGTACCGTCCTAGTCACCCTATACGGTTCTTCCCCCAGCGTCACCAAGAGTCTTACCGCCTCCAAAGGCTTCAGAGCTCTCCCCGCAAATCCTACCAAAGAAGTTGTCACCTCTTCCAATTCCACATCTGGTTTTAATTGCTGATAACAGTCGTAGAACAGAATATCGGCAGAGCTTCATGTGTCAATAAACACGCGCTTCACATTATAATTTTCAATAGTGGCCGTTATGACAAGGGCGTCCATATGAGGGGCCAAGATGCCATTCTCATCTTCAGAGCCAAAACATATGTTCGGACTAGGTGCCATCTGCCCCACCTCTTGTGTCTTTCGGACCAGGTCCCTTGCGGCACAAACATAGCTATGCTGAGTCCGTTTGGAGTGCTCATCCCACTCACCACCCGTGGTCATTTGAATCTCTCCTTGTATGACATGGGCCTGGTCATTCCGTCTTCCACTATTTCGCCCGCTATCTTGCTCATGCTTATTCTGCTGGGGTCGATCATGACTACGATAGCCAGACCTGGGCTCTTCCCTCCTTAGCCGTACATACTCCTTGAGGTGCCCAGCCTGCACCATCCTCTCCAACTCATCCTTCAAATGAGTGCACTGATCCGTGTCATGCCCGTACTCATTATGATACCTACAGAATCGGTCAGACCTCTCTTTTCGTGGCTTCTGAGAGTAGGTTTTGGGCAATTTAAGATCAGGATGCCTCTCAATCGTCTGCAAGATCTCCCCCAGAGGAGTCGCCATGGGTGTGTACTTATCAAAACGAGGTCGTCCTCCAGCCAGGTCTGGCCTGGACCTTTTCACCGGAACTCTCTCCTCTTTATCATACCTCTCTCTCTTCTTCTCTCCTTCCTCCTTGATCTTTAGGGCCTCCTCCAAATGGATATACTTCTCTGCCCTTTCTAAGAGTTCTCCAAACTTCAGTGCTGGCTTCACAACCAGCGACTGGAAAAATTCTTCTCTCTTGAGCCCCTGTGCTAACGCGTTAGCCAGGAGCTCTTCCGATGCCGAAGACACTTCCAACTTTGCATTTGTAAACTGATTGATATAAATGCGTAGACTCTCATTCTCTGTCTGCTTCAAATTAAACAGCTCAAGCGGCATTTTCTGGTATTTCCTGCAGTTGGTGAACTGGTGCAGGAATGCCGAGCTGAATTTGTCAAAGTTGCTGATAGATCGTGGCGGCAACTGGCTAAACCAGAGCTGAGCTGACTTAGTGAAAATCATCGGGAAGACCCGGCACATGACTGCGTTCGAGAACTTGTGCACAACTGCTGCGATTTCGAAGCGGCTCAGGTGATCCCACGGATCTGTCGTCCCGCTATACTCGAAGCTCAGAGATATATAGGAAGCCGTCACATCATCACGCATGACCTCCTCAGTAAATGGTGTGCCTCTCCGTGCCGGAACCGTATCAGCGCTTGTCATTTTCCTCTTGAATTCTTTCTCCTCTTTCTGTAGGCTTTGCATCTGCTCGGCAAGGCCTGCATTAACCTGACTCGACGTCTAACTGTCGGAGGTGGAGAAGTGTTCTTCTCTATCTTGGAGGGGGGTCCGATCCATGTGCTGCCGCACAATGGTTCCATTTCCGCTAGCGGAACTGTCCGAGCTGGTGGTGTATTGGATGGCGGCGCCGAGATCTCTACGAACTTCTTCTCCACGGCCACTTCCACGGCTTTTTCGATGAGCTCAGATAGCTTCCTGAGGAAATTTCCATTCAGTGATCCGCCGTTGGTTGGCGTTGGTCCGTCAGAGGGGGATGGCATGGTGCCCGATCCCGTTGCTACTGATGGCTCTGCCCCCTCCGTCCTTGTCGTTGATGGACACATCGACCGCGGCATGCCCCATGGTGTGGCGGAGCTAGGCGTGCCACCCAGCTCCCCCACCAGATTTCGTCATAGACCGTCTGAAGCCATGTGTAACTCACGCCTTAGCTGGACTTCTTCCCACAGACGGTGCAAATTTTTTCACCCAGAAAGTATGACCACGTCTGAAACTTGTGCTTTTACCCCGACCTGCACACACAAACACGTCAGAGAAAAGACCACCGGAGTTTTTCCAGTGGAAACCTCTTCGATGCTTAAGTCAGAAAGCATGTGGAGTATTATAAGGAGAAAGAAAAGGAATTCACTAAGAATGACATACCTTTCTCAGCCTTAAGGCTGAGATATTTATAGTTTTCCTCAGTGGGGACCCCTTCCGGGATTTCAGAAATAAAGGCTGCGAATGAAGGGCCGTTAATCAACCAATTCTGACAAGTGGTCCCACTTGTCCCTTAGGAAGAGGTCAGGGTACCAGGTCTGCCCTGATTCTGCTCTCCCTCTCTCTCTCTTGTAAGTCAGGATACTCGAGCCTGCCATGATCCCATTCCATAAGGATTGTTTTATGAAGAATTCACACCATTGTAGGATAATTCCTGAGCCGTAGCAATCCTCTTTTCAACATCTCTGATCTATTTCTAAGAAGACCAGACATTCTCAAGGATTGAGCTGGCCTAGCTTCCTATCCTTTGCTTGTCCCAGTTCAGGTCTACCCCAATCCAGGTCAGACTTATTTATGCCACATCAACATGGTTTAAAGTATGGAGGATATTCCCTTTTGATTTTTGAGTTTAATTACATATTTATATGTGTTACGAATTGAGTTTTTGTGGTTGAAATTGTTCTGGACCTTGGAGAAGAGACATACCATGCTATTTGAGAAAGTCTCTAGATTCTCCATTTGCTCGCTACCATATTATGAGTCTTGGTTCGATCTCTCTAGTAATGCTTTTAAGAGAAAGGATTTTTGTTTCAGAAGAACGAATATAAAAAGCTGAACTAGACACATGGTCATTTACTTGAGAATTCTAGGTTTTGTTAACAACCTAAGAAAGGAGAGGATTGAAACTATAGTTTAATATTCAGAATATTGAAGAACGAACCTTTAAACGAACAATTGAAATCAAGACTTTGACATGATAACCTACGTTTTAGTGTTTTACATTTTTGTGTTAGGTGATTAGATAATCTTGCGGTTGAATCATTTTATCATAGTGGTTGTTAGTTTTTGAATATATTTGTTGTATTATTTTAAATTTACTTTTGTTAATTAATATCGAAATGATATATTTTGTGAGTTTTTTCCTCCTCTTTTCGATGAACTCTTTTGCTAATAGTTTTATTTTCGATGATTAAAAAAAACAAAAAATGAGCAATAAATACAAAGTATGGTTTTTTTGCCCACTAGAACGCACAATACTTTTCAATAGCTACAATTTTTACCTCCTTTTTGACCGCCAACTATTTTGGCAAAATTTTTATTAAATATTTTGACTCTAATTTTTTCCCGTTCACTTCCCAGAAACATTTTTCTTTGCATCTAGCCTAGCGATAAATAATTAGATTAATATGTCCTGTAATCATTCAAAGATTATCACATATAATAATTAGATTACCATATCCGGCATAAGATTACCACACTTAGTAATCCTAATCAATAAGTATCGAACTTATTTTAAATGATCACAACCACAAAGGTTCTCAACTAAACTAAAATATTTTTTATAAGGGAATAATAGTAATATATAATTTGCACTAGTTATGTTTTTAAAATTACACAACCGAGATAGGATTACCACAACCACTAATAAGATATCACATCTAGTAATTCCAATAACAAGACATAAACCTCATTTTAAATTATTACCAATTCAAGTGAATTACTTATTGTAACACAATAAGCCTAGTACACATCCAACAATCATATTTTCATACAGATTCTCAAATCAATTAATAAATTATAATAACTAGTAATAAGATTACTAGAACCAGTAATCTCTTCCAAGTTAAAGTTCGTGTGCCTAAAAATTCTTGAAACACTTTTTCTACTTAATTAACTTGAAAAAAATTAAATTAAAACAAGATAAAGCTATGAAACAGAGCTGTAAGAATAGACTGTGCAAAAATAACATATTTCACAAATTTATAACTAATGAATAGACTCCGAAAACCAAATCAAAAATAAAACTAGCTTCTTAATTGTATATTAAAAGTTCACTACAACAAATGAGACCAACTGGAAGGACAAAAGTCGTTCCTACAAGTGTTGTTGTATTTGCTTTTGATCTATAGGAACGACATGTCGTTCCAAAATTGTCGCTCCTATAGGCATTTGCCTGTACATCTATAGGAACGACTTGTGTCGCTCCTGTATCTTAAATACCAATAAGAACGACTTGTCGTGCCAATTCTTCGCAATTTTTAGTTTTAATAACTTCGTGTCGATGGAGGAGCGATCACGTCGCATATATTGGAAGGACATGTTCTCCCAAAAAACTCCTTCTAGAAAAGTATTGTTTCTAGAACGGATTTAATGAAACCCTTCTAGAAAGTTAGGTTTCTATAGCAAATCTTTTAATAACCGTTCTAGAAAGTTGTAAAAAAATTAAAAATAAAAATTTCAAATGAAATGCCAAAGCCAACAATTACCCAAAAACATAAATACTAAATATTATAAATATATTAATCATTTCACCAAAAAATACACCAAATCACTAATAGTACATATTGTGCATATAATAATTAGTTCACCCATAAATACACCAAAATCATTAACATCAACAAAGAGTTTATCTAAAATAGAAACTATAAGAATGGAAAAAAATGAAAAATTTTACATCCCAAACCCAACCATATCTTGATGCAAATATGAAAACACCTTTCCCTTAAAAAGAATGTTACAAGCAAACATGATAAAAGAGGGGGATGAGGAAAAAAGATATAGCAAGTTATGAGCACTATTAAAAAAGCAAAATTATTAAACAAAATCAAATGACCAGGTTATGAGCGCTATTTTGAAGAAGGTAGCATCAACACAAACTCATATACCGCGCCGAGGCTCTGTTTAAGAMAGTTGCTGCTTGAATAGCTAAAGGCCCGAAGGGGCTATTTATTGTTGATACTGGTGCTGCAGCTAAGTATGCCCTTGGTGCGAAAGTAGCTTTATTTGCTGTTGTAGCTGATATAGCTGGGAAGTCCCCGAACTTGGCAACTTTCACTCCCGGAACTGTCTTTCAAGAGTCACCCTCAGGCCTAACAAAATATTCATAATGATAAAAAAGATAAAAGAAAAAAAACATGTTCAATACAAGAAAAACTTTTTGACACAATCATGTTGGCAAATGATTACTTTCTAGAAAGTTAAAGACTGCCATAGTAGATCTCATTAAAAAATAAATCCAATTACAGTATCAACACCCTTATGAAGTCAAAAAACGTGTTGGAGACAGTTTCAAATAGTATCGGAATATTGTATTCTTGAGTGAGGCAACTAATTTTGGATATATATACCTTCAGTCTGAGCCCAAACATACATTACAACCATTAGGCAAGCCAGTTAGGTGTTTTCTAGATAGTAAATGGTGAGCATCTTTTCTTTCTCTCACTTTTTTTTTCCTAAATTAGTGGACTTTAGTTTTCGGCCTTTGGAAGGCTAAGTGACATATAACAATGAAACAGGGTTACCTGGGCAGTGATCTTAATACTTTAATACCCTGGGCAGCCTTGATTTCTTTATGATGCATATAAGTTCCCTGAATCAAAGTAAGAGAAAACTGCAAGAAGTAATTATATAATACATCTAATGCTTTGTAAGAATGTGTCACGTGAAAATAAACAGTTGAAAAGGAATGTTACAAGTAACACCTTTACACGATAAGATATCAAAAAGAAAACGGCTTTGAAGAAATAGATCAAAACATTTCTCCAAAGTTTCAAACTCGGATCTGATAAAAGTTTAGTTCCATGAAGTCAAAACATAATCGGCGAAAAGTAACTTCAATGCAAATTTAGGAAAACCTCCATGAAAGGTTCTTGGCAACTACAGGCAACATAAACCATAAGCAGCTCTAAGAAATTGAATTCCTATTACATCATTAACTTAGTGTCCAAGAACAAGATCCCTTACCCTAATCACCCATGTCTTAGTTCAAGAACAAACACAAAATATATCTATATCGCAGATAAAATTACGACCAGGAAAGATGTGATCAGAAGAAAAACATTTTAAAGCAAAATAAACAAGTAAATGAACTTCATCAATTGTTAAAATGATCTAGGAAGTTTCACCTTCACCCGGAGCTCCTTCATCGGATGGGGTGTTAATAATGCTCGAATTGTGGTCACAATGGCCCCTACAAGATATACAAAGTAGAACAGAGTGAATATCTTCCACTAACAAATAAAAACAAAAACGAAGGCAGCGTAGAATACATACCTGCAAGCCACAAACAACTATTTGATCACCTTCATGAAGCACTCCATTCACTAGCACCACATCAATCGTTGTCCCAAGTCTTTKAACAAKTTTAACCTCCAACACWGTACACTGCAGCAGGGTCAAAGGTGAATAATCAAAAAGTTTGTTACTGGACTATCTGTCTCACTATCAAGGAGTGGAGAAAGTGGTGGGAAAACAAACCTGCAATTCATTGCTGTATGTAAGTCTTTTAACCATTGTCTTCTGGGCCCACCAAACAAGTAACAACAATAAATCGGGGTTCCCTTCACCACTGCTCGCCATAATCACCAACATGTGAMATGTCGTAAAACAAGTTTAATGTTCTTGAAAAAAAATGGAACTTAAAGAGACAACATAGAAACCTTATAGCACTAGTAGGGACAATGCTCACAGTCTCTCCCATTTTTTGTTCTGGTAATACAACTCAGCATTTAGACCTTGCTCCATAAGCTGTGTGATAATCTATAAAGTATACACGAAAGAACACTTGTATCGGATATGTCCATCCAAGTGAGGAATATATTTTGGGTAAATGAAAGTTATAAGATAKCTGTGACCTGAGTAAGCCTCCAATTAAGTTCATTTTGGACGTCCATTGTCTGTTGCTTCATTGCCTGTTTAATTGGTGCGTTTCGACACACTATCAGCAATAACAAGGAAAAAAGACAGATTAAGATAGGTTTACTAAACCCTTGACCCAAAATGCAGAATCAAAATCAAGTACTATAAAAATAAAATCCTATTTAGATAAGTTTATCATTTAATAGACTGGAAAATTGGAAAATGTGAAGTAATTAATACCTCAACGCCATATTTGATGGCGATGCCGGCGAGGGTATCGAATTTGGATACTGTGTGTAGTATGTGATTCAACCAACAGTTAAGAGCTACGCCCACTGCGGCGAAAGGCGGAGAAGGAATCAGAAGTGATCTCGACGGCAACGGCGACGATGATCCTACTGTAACTCTGGCTAAAAAATCCATCCCGCCATTATTATAATCCGTTCTCCTCTCTTCTGCCATCCGCGATATATGGAATATATATAGATATATAGATATACAAACCCCAATAGTCAATAGAGAAATTTCATGGATCTTATAAATATTAACTAAGGAGATTTAGGTCAGATCTGGGAGGAGGGAAATTTTTCCGTGAAAATCTTAAGTTTGATGAAAAACTGTGGAAAATGAAACCCTTCTACCTTTTTTTCTTTGTCCCAATTGTAACTGCCGCCTTCAAACATTTCAGGTTGCCGCCTTATACAATTGCTTTTGGCTTTTGGGTGGATATTTTTTTTAATAATAATAATAATAATAATAACTCACCTAATGAGAACTTATAATAATAATAATAATAATAATAATAATAATAATAATAATAATAATAATAACTCACGTAATGAGAATTTATTAAGAAACAAATTTTTTTAAATTTCAAAAAATAAAAACTAACCTGCAATGATTATAATTGTAACGGTTAATGATTAAAAAAAACTATGTGAATTTGATTGCACAAATGATATAAATTAGAAGATAATACTAGCAATGTCATGATATCAATAATAACTACTATCTTCTATCGATATATCATTAAAATACTCATTATACACATCAAAAGATCACACAGTACTGTCACGATGTCAATCGGAATCACTGTCATATGTTTGTAAATCATCATTTGTTTCGTCATCACTCGTTATAGGATCTTGTTGTTCATCATTTTCGTACTCGGCTATGGTGTCATCTTCCATGTCATCGTCATCGCTATACATGTCATATGATGTAGTTGTACTTGAAGATGGACCAGGAGTTTCAACAACGTGGTCAAACGGCATGTTAGCTTGATGTAGCTCAACATACTCGAGATTTCKAAGATCAACAAAAAGTGAGAATTGTGAAGAGTTATCGGGGTGCAACAGATCTACTTKAGGTAATAAGTTTGTCGATGAACAAGCATCCACAGTATGGTGAACTTCATGGACAATCTGCCATTTTGCAGGATGAGAAGGGTCGTTGGTATAAAACAATTGCCTAGCTTGAGTGGCTAGAATGAACTGGTCGTCTTTGTAACCCTTGGTACTGGTGTCTATATTTATGATGTTTCTATCATGCACAATATGTCGATGATGATCAGATTTAAACCATTTGCATCGAAATAGGACAATTGACAATCGATCGGTATAATGAAGTTCTAGAATTTCTTGTAAAATGTCACAATACATCTGCCCACTCACTCTAGGCACTGACACACCACTGTTTTGTGTTATCCGACGAATGTCATGGTCATGAGTCAAGAAACGAACTCCATTAACTATACATCTACCATATGATTGGGAAAAATGGTCACATCCAGACGCCAATGCGTACACTTCTTTAGATATTGACCGAGGATTATAGTACACTTGAAGTTCATAACTTAAGAACTAATATTTCATTTTTTGAGATGAAGGGAGCAATATACTTTTTTTTACTTCTATTGTTTTGAAAATACCTATGTTGGTTTGTATTTAGCTTGGGTCAAAAGGATAAACTTAATAAACTCAAAATTGTTGGTTCGTATTTAGCTTGGATTAGGACGTACTTTTTTGTAAAACCAATCTGCAAATTCGTGTTTGTGCTGAAACCAAGTCACTAACTCCACGCGCCAACAACTATTGCTTGTGTTCTCTACCACAAAAAAAGAATATAAGCCACATGATGTTACCAAACATTGCATATGGATTTGTTTATGATGATATAATTAAAAACCCACCCCAACAATTGTGTATAATAATAAAATAAATAAATAACATATTGAATATTAAAAATTGGAACGACAATTATATTTATAGGAATGACAAATTTCGTTCCTATAGATTGACATTCTGTTGGAACGACATTTATATTTATAGGAACGACAAATGTCGTTCCAATAGATTGACATTCTATTGGAACGACAATTTTATTTATAGGAACGACAAATGTCGTTTCAATAGGTAAATGGACCTACAGTAATGATTTTTATATGTCGTTCCTATATGTTTACCCTATAGGAAAGACAAATTTGTCCTTCCAGTAGGTGTCATTTGTTGTAGTGATTAGCCATAAGATGTTCCAAACTTTCAAAACCCACGTTTACATAATAACATCGCCAAAACTTAACACTATTTAAAAATAAAAAAAAGTTTAAAATAAAAAATATCAGAAACATTAAACCAAAAACCAGATAGCATCAGATTAGTCAACCTCCTCCATCTTCCGGCCATCAGCATCGACATTCTTCATCCTACACCAACATCTCTACTTTCTCATATCTTTTGTATTTTAAAAAAAATATATCTTAAGTTTTACTATATTTAGATAGAAAAAAAATTCTCAGCAATGATATCACTATAAAAAAACTCATGGATACTGATGGACCACTTCCATCGGTAAGCTTTCCGTAACACTGTTACTGACGGAAATGATCCGTCGATGAAACCCTCGTTGATAAAAATTACCAACGGATTTTTTATTTTTGTCGATAAAATATCGAAGGACTACCGACGGATACCAACTTTGTCGGTATTTACCGACGGATCTTAATAAATTAAAAAAATTAACATTTTCCATCGGTAATTAATTTTATTAAAAATATAAAAAGAAAAAATAAAAATAAAAATAAATTAAATTAAAAATAATCTGTATAGGGTGTGTCAGCCTGCCCCCAAGCCCAACATCTATTAATCACAAATAAATCCTCCCATATGTCATTAGGGGAAAACGAACACGTGACCTATCTCGCTCCAAGCCTACCCATGACCAGCTAGACTAACTCAATTTCTTGCAAGTATTTGACATTATAATATATATACATACTTATGCTATATATATAGTAAATAATATAATTATAATATGTCTCTCTCTCTCTATATATATATATATATATATATATATATATATATATATATATATATATATATATATGTTTTTATATATAATAATTATATTATACATATATATTATATATTATATTCAAATTATAAACATATAAAAATATATTATATACATATATGCTATGTATATATTTCTAATTATAATATAATATATATTTAATATATAAATATATTTATATAATATAAATATTATATATATATATATATATATGTGTGTGTGTGTGTGTGTGTGTTAAATGTATTATATTATTTATTATAATTATATATATATATATTATAAATTATGTATATATAATTAATATTTAATAATATATAGATTACTAAATAATAATATATATTAATTAAAAACTATGAAAAAAATAAATTAAATAAATATTTAAAAAAATTACCGACGGCCATTTCCGTATAATTTTTAAAAAATAAAAAATAAAAAAATTATCGACGGACAAATCTATCGACGGGCTACGTCCGTCCGCACGCCATCTGTAATTTTGGCCGTCGGGAAAACCATCGATAATGCTGGAATTTTACCGACGAATGCTACCCATCGGCAAATTACATCTATTTTTTCGTGTTCTCTTGTAGTTTATGTTTTACAACTCAACAACGATAAGCAAGTCTGAAATATGAAGGTGCTTATGAAAGAAGAAAACTCTCATAAGCAACACTTGCAACTAGGACATTAAGAGTTGAACAAACTGTTAACATCTCATAGATCATTGAAAACAAATAAATTCAATGTCATGAACAATTAATACTTTCTAATAACGATCATCTAGAAAATAATTGGGGTTGAATATATCAATAGAAATTGGAAACATTGCCTAATAATGGCCTTAGTAATAAAAATAGTTCCATTGTTTTGAATAATTTATTCCAATCAATAACAAAATTGAACTTAAATTCTAATCAACATAAAAAATAAATTATCTTATAAATAATGGTTACTCTATTTTTCTTTAATTCACAATATCTTTACATTTCTATCGGCAACAATGGTGGAAAGCACGGTTGAGTTAATAGTTAGACAAAGTAGAATTACCAAACCCTACATATTATCAAACATCACAATGTAAAAATTATTTTTATGTATTGTACCAGTAAAAATTTATCGAAGGTCAGGCATTAAACTCACACTTCAATTCTTTGATAATTAGCAACTAATATTAAAAATAAGCTTCTTCAGTGAAACAAAACAAAATACAATCTTTGTCACAATAACAAGCAGCTATAAGTCTAAGGGTATCATCAGCTATATGAATAAGTGGATCGATTTATCTTTACGTCTTAGGCACCCATATCTCACTGGAGACGGTGATGATGAGCACCTCCTCTGATACGGCAGCGGTGGAGATATTTCACTCTACCCATTGCAATTTACATATTTAAAATACGAGAACAAACGTAGATCTGCCACCTTTGGAGAGATTGATCAATTTGTGCAACGAAAGATCAGCGGCAATTCATGGAGTGAGTCTGGTTCTTCGGGGAAGTATGGTGAAGGCCATGGTTGAGGTATTCATATTAAAAACAACGATATTGTTAAAAATGGGGGAAAAGCTAAGACTAGAAGGAAAACGAGAGAGATTGAAGGGAGAAACGCAATTTTGAGCATGAAACGGAAAGGTAGAAAATAGTGGGCGTTTGGTCTTAATTCACTACAAAAATAAAAACGGCATTGCCGACGGCCATATCCATTGGAAAATCACTTACTGACGGATCTTGGTTGTCAGCGAAATCTTTGTCGATAATTTAACTTGCTGACGGGTTCCCTGCCCCATCGGCAACTTACTAACGACTTTCTAATGGAAGCTACTGTCGGTAAGTTGTCGTCGGGGATCCCTATGTATTTTTGGATTTGACGATGAATATTATGCCCATAGGCATTATATATATTTTTTTGTTTTGATTTATATTAATACCGACAGACATAATATCTGTCGGGAATATTTTTATACCGACGGACATTTATCCATCGGCACTTTTAAAACAAGACCCTAAATAATATATACAGCCGACGGATTATTTATCCGTTGGTAAACCTTCTCATTTAATATTAAAGACGGCTTTCATGTCCATCGGTAAATGTATTTTTTATTTTTTCCTAATATTTTTATTATTTGAAATAATGAACCTTTTTTTATTGTTCAACCACCTATTTACAAATATTAAAAAAAACAAAAAACAAAATAAATTAAATAAATATGAATATGAATCAGAATCAAACTAATTCTACAATAATAATAAGACAGCTCATAATCGAATAAACTAATAATCATGAGTGGAAGGGGGTGGAGGAGGAGGTCATGTTGCCAGCGCGGCCATCACAGCGTTAATACGCTCCTCAACCTGTCGCTGCTCGAAATCCATCCGAGCTTGCGCTTGTGCCTTGCGCATCCTCTGTAACTCCTCCTGAAACTGCGCTTGTGCATCACACAACCTCTGCAACTCCTCCTGATGCCTCGTCTCAGCCTCCTCGAATTGCGTCTGCACTTGCTCAAGACAAGTATCGACCTGCTGGGATGACGTCGAGCTGGAACCTGTATCAAACTCCTTGGCGATGCATCCTATTCCAAATTGTCGAACCTTCTTGGGCCTGACAACGGAGAGGTAGACGTCGTTCAGGTTAATAAACGCGTCAGACTCCTGTGATGCAACACATCTGCTCTCCAATGTAGAATTACCAAACTCTACATATTATCAAACTGCACAATGTAAAAAATCATTTTTATGTATTGTACCATTAAAGATTTATCGAAGGTCAGACATTAAACTCACACTTAAATTCTTCGATAATTAGCAACTAATATTAAAAATAAGCTTCTTGTGTGAAGCAAAACAAAATACATATCTTTGTCACAATATTCACAAGCAACTATAAGTCTAAGGGTATCCTCAGCTATAAGAATAAGTGGATTGACTTATCTTTACGGATTTGGCACCCATCACTGGAGACGGTGATGAAGAGCACCTCCTTTGGTACGGCGGTGGCGGAGATATTTCTCTCTACCCATCGCAATTTACATATTTAAAATACGAGAACAAACGTAGATCTGCCACCTTTAGAGAGAGATATCAATAAAGAAAAGTGGTTGTGCAACGAAAGAGACATGACAATTCATGGATTGGAGGCGGTTCGTCGGGGGAGGATGGTGATGACCATGGTTGATGCATTCATATTGAAAATGAAAATATTGTAAAATTGGAGGAAAAGCTAGGACTAAAAGTGAAATGAGAGACACTGAAGGGAGAAACGAAATTCTTAGTGTGAGATAGAAATGTAGAAAATAGTAGGTATACCTACTATAAAAAGAAGATTATTGTATACCTACGAATCCTCCCAAATCACATCCTTAAGGCCACTCTCCATGTGTTTCCACTCGTCAATGTTAATATCTATACGTAACCTCACCAAAGACCCTAGGTAATTTCTGAAATTGGCAGCATATTTGTCAATAGGTTTATTTTTATCGTCAAATTCGATATGTTTTTGCTCAGTAGGCTTGATTTTCATTTTTATACATGTTGATCCTCTTGTTTTTCTTATCCCAGAATCTTGTTCACATTGCATGCTCAAAGAATCAATCGTGACTCTATTGTATTAGTGGATAAAATTATAAAGCTAAATTACAAAAATAAAAAAAAATTGGATTTCTGAATTATTCAAAAATATTTTATACAACATTTCGTGTCGCATGGGCAAAATAGGCCTTTAACATGTGGCCGAATCTTAGATTATATGCATCGGTTGTATACAAATAACCAATACCCATAAGTTTATTGGACATTTAAACACCAGTTGTTAGGAATAACCAATTCCTTAAATTGTAAATAAAAAGTTAGCCCGCATTCTGGGATGCCGAGTTCCACATATTTCATTAATACAAATAGTAAATGGTGGGGTTTCATTAAAGTGGTCGTACTCGCCTTCATCTATGACATTGCTAATACCAACAATACTCCTTTTGTTGTGGAGGACCACAGACTACTTAGAATCGGTAAGATCAGAAACATAATAGACTTGTTATGCTTGTGATGCAAGTACAAATGGATCATCCCGTTAACCCGACCGACTAAAATCAACTGAAGTAGATCCCAAATCATCTACCCTCACACCCCGTCTGTTGTCGACCCAACCACATCAAAAAAGAGGAATCTTGAACACTTTATAGTCAAGTTCTCAAATGTCCCCAATAACTCTATATAACAACATAGAAGCACCCACTGGTCCTTTACCTTTCACACTCGAATACTTGCTTGTTAATGCAACTACTGAGACACCAATATTTTGTAGCACACTTTTATCATCCTGACGTCTCATGTAAGAAATATACCCATTAGTTTCATAACCTTCATAACACCTCACATGTGAAGCAGGGCAATATGCTAACCATAATCATTTCACTGATAGTACTAGGTTTCTGAGATAACTCTTGCATTTCTGTCTCTTCGAACCATTTATAAAATGTGCGATTATGTTCCTTGTTCACCCATATTTCATCTTTCGAAGGATTTTGCTATTTTCAAATGGATATATGCCGATCGAGGTATGGATTAACCTCATAAATGTGCTGCAATATGAGTTTGTATGCCTGGATGTGAATTTCAGTATTTGTGAAAATTACTTTAAGGCCAATAGTACCTTTTCCTGCAAGCTATCCCTCGTGGCAAGATTTAGGAATGCCAATAATTTCAACATTCGCTAAATAATCTGTACAACACTGAATAACCTCATCGGCAGCGTAACTCAATGATACTCCCTTCAGGCTGAGAACGATTCCACATAAATCCTTTTAATATAGCCATGCATCTCTCAAATAGGTACATGGTCCTCAAGAAAGCAGACCCACACAACTTAACTTCTCTAACCAAGTGGACAATTAAGTGCACCATAATGTCAAAAAACGATGGAGGAAAAATTATTTCAAACTCGCATAAAGTTTTAACAACGTCGGCGTCCAAACCATCTAATTTCTCAGGATCAATTAGTTTACTAAAATTTGCGTTGAAGAAAAGACAGAGCTTTGTTATGGTACGCCTCACATCTTTTGGTAATGAGCCTCTAATAACAACTGGTAATATGGGTTGCATTAAGATATGACAATCATGAGATTTCATACCAACCAATTCAGGTCCTTCATTGAAACGAGCTTTTTAATATTTGAACAATAAGAAGAAGGAACCTTGATTTTACTCAAACACTCACAAAAACTTATTTTCTATTGTTTAGACATGGTATAACAAGCTGGAGGTAGGTAAGTTCGCTTGTCAGATTTTTTTGGTGTAACTTCTCCCGTATCCCCACTTCCACAAAGTCTTGTCTAGATTTAATACTGTAACGCCCTAATTTTTCATAGCTGGTGTAGAAGCGGAAACATAATATTTCAAAGAAAATAACTTGATGGACGTTACTTTTCAAAACTCTTAAAAGGTAAACAAATTAAAACAAATAATTTTATTGAACAAAACCCAACTCATTTCTCTTTAATATAATGAAAACGAATAATTAAAGAGAATTAATATTTAATATGAAATAAAATACTCGTAAATATAAATCATTCAAACGTGTGCGGAAATAAAACACTTAAAAAGTAAACTAACTTTTCGACTAGAGTTATAAATAAAAATAATTTATTTTATTATCATCGCCACCACCACGCTTTTGCTCGACTTTTAACCCGAAAAATGCTTGATGAAAAGGGATGAGTACACAACGACTTAGTGGATATACAGTTTATAATTAATTCCGCAATATAAAATAGTATGATAGTAAAACATTGTTAATAATTGTTGACAAATACTTATGTTAAGCCAGATTAACGGGTCATGACCCGTTAGGCCATTTGACCTGATACCATAATGTATTGATTTTTGTACTGTGATGTATTAGTTTTTTATTGTAATGTATTAGTTTTTCATAAACCTCTGACCCGTGATATGATGTATTGGTTTTTGTACTATGATATATTTATACTATGATGTATTGATTTTTTATTATAATGTATTGATTCTTGCACTATAATGTATTGATATGAAGTTTTGGCCTAACGGATGATCCGTTAGTCCGGCCTAACAAGAGTGTTGCCCATAATTATAATGTGCAGTTGGTGGGACATTCCCAAGGATCACGGACGGACGCAGGATTTTTAGGGAGGGGTTGAGAATTAGAGAGGTTATGTAACGAAGAAATGTACCGGGGTTCGGGGGCGGTAGCCCCCGAGAATATTTTTTTTGGATTTACTAAATATTCTTGAAAATAATATAAAAATATGTATTTGAATAAAATAATATGAAAAAGTATTTTTTTTTTACCGTATTTTTATATCTTACTTAGTATACTTTTAGTTTTAGATTCTTGCAAAAGAAAATTTTATTTAATATAAAATGAATATGGTTAAGATAATGTGAGAAATAAAATTAAGCCATAATAATAACTTGATTGCAAAAGATTCAATTGAAAATTAATAAATTATCTTTACTAAAAACTTATAATGTATGTATAACATTATGAAAATCATATATAAGTTAGAATGTAATTTATTAGGGGTGGCAAAATATAATTATTTCGCATTTATACATATAAAATATTAACAAACTAATATTATCCTATGGTACCGGTAGAAGGTGAGGGGGGGCGACTGCCCCCACCAGCCCCCCTGGGTCTGTCTCTGCCAAGGATCCGTAGACCCCGTACCTATTTACGGCTCCTGACCAACTCTATGTATATATAGTCAAATACCCGAATACCATTATTGTATAATTGTCATGTAATCATAATAAACTATAAATATATCGAGCAATTAATACGAGCTTGAATTTAAAAAAAACTTTAATTAAATATCCTCACCATAAAATATAGTAGAATCTTTGACTTGAGATATGCAAATGTGTGGTCCTAATCCTTAAAATTCTAGATTCCTATTGAAATAAAAAATAAATTTAGATAACTAACAAATCCTCCAAAATTAGGGATTAAACATGCTAAATGATAAGATGTTGAATTGAATTAACTCGTACGTCAAGATGAAAAATAGATGACGGAACACTGGCTGGATTGAAAATATATTGGCAAAACATAATTCTACGGGCCATAAAACAAAATCCCACTTTCTTACTTTCTGAAATAGGTTTAACCAAAACAAGACTTGCAGACTCAATCCCAAAACCACTTTCTAAATAAACCATACACATTACTGAAAGTTATAGGTTTAACCAAAATAAGACTTGCAGACTTAATCCCAAAATCACTTTCTAAATAAACAAAACACATTACTGAAAGCCCAGCCCACTAGTCCCTTTTATCTCCCTTTCTCACGTCACCTTCTACCCCTCAATTTCATTATGCATATCCACCAACACACATATCACAAATCTCTCTCTCAGCACACACACAAATCATTCATCAATACTCCCTACACTATCAACTTGTTGAGTAATTAATTCTTGGCAATAATTTTTATTTTGTTAATTGCCTTTCTTGAACACAAAATAATTTAGGAAACTAGATTTAAGAATATATTGTGTTTCCTAGTTTATGTTTAAGACTTTATTAGTTTCCTAAATTGTGTTTAAGATGTGTTTTAGGTATTTACCAAGTTTAGAAATTTATGTTTGTCTATTTAAGACAAGGATTCCTAAAACTTGGAACTAAGACTTTTGAGCATAAGACTTCGAGAATCAGACGACGCAAGACGCACGGCAAAGCAAGGAAGAACACGAAGAACTACTTGGAGCCATTGATAGAAATAAACAAGCTCTTCGAAGTTACGTGACCAACGGAGAAAAACTTGCCATTCCGGCAACAAGTATTTAGTATCAAGTTTATTGATATTTAGTTTTCATATATTACTTTATATTTTTGTATTGAACGTAAACAAGAAAGTAATATAGTTTTCGGGTTTGTACACCCAAGTTCACAAGTATTTACTTGTGAACTGAATTTGTTATCTTGTATTCTTATCAATTTATTCCGTTGCATATTTTATATTTTACTTTGGTTGATGTTCCTAACCAATGTTGTTAAACATTGACTAACAACATCGTGAATCTGAGAATTATTCTTAAAACCATAGACCTTCTAATTTTACAAACACAAAAATAGTTTAAAAGAGCTTTGCAAAAACAAACACAGATTCGAAAAATAAAACCGCAATTTGAAAATCCCTAATTTTAAAACTCAGAAACGATTTAATTTGAAAACCACTCAATTCATCTCGTCTCCCACACTGGAGGTGAGAGAACTGTACTCAAGCTTGTTAGGGTCTGGGCTAGTCTGACAGGCTTGGCTTTGAAGCTGGGTTGATGGTTTGTGTTTTTGGATCTCAATTTCGAGAGTTTTTTTTTTGTTTGGATTTTGGGACTTAAATACTAGTGTTTGGGCTGATTTTGATTTGGCTCATTGTTTTTGGGTCGGTGATGTTTTTCTAATATGGATTTTTCTTGCTTGGTGAATATGAAAACCAAAGTATAAGAAAGAATAAATATGATGGCGATTTTAATGTTTACCTTTGCCTTGTTGGGAAAAGAACAACTAGATGATCTACGCAAGTCTCATCTAGAAGAATCAGAATAGCTGCTTGACGGCAGACCAGACAGTTCTTTTGTGTTTTTGATTGTTTTGTGTTTATAAAAAATTATTAATGAAATTAATTGCGGCCGAATGTGAAGTGATTAATAAGAGTTAGGATTATAACTTAGGTTTAAGAGTCCAATACTCCTAGGATCGTTTGATTACTCTGCTGAAAATCTTAATGGTGAAAAGAGCAACGTAGGAAAAAAATGTTGCAAAATTCTTGAGGTGTTCTAGAATGCATGTGGACTTACACAATGGGATAGAATTTAATTTAAAAAAATAATGCATGCATGTTTAAACAAAAGGGCCTAAAATCTTATTAAAGTAAAATAAATATTGGAATGTTACGAACAGCATCATTTAACTTACCCGGAATGTTTAATACTTACCCGGAATATTTAATAATGTTCCAATAACATTATCAAATACATTTTTTTCATCTAACCAACAAATGTTCCTAGTATTGTAGACCCCAAAATATGGATTTCTTCTTCCAAGCACCCGTTGAGAGAGTTTAGAAAGTTTTCCGAACTCAACATCAATATCTTTTACACGATCGTAAATTGCACGTCCAGATAATGGTGATCAAACAACTCGGTCCAGAGTTTTCCCATTGAAAATCTTTTTTTTTGATTCGATAAGGATGCTGACTTGGGAGAAAGGCCTGGGTATCCTTGCACAAATCTTTTCTACCATTTTTTTACAAAATACTACTTGTCTCATCTTCACAAATGAGGTATGCCTTACCTCTATTTGCATAACCTGACAAGTTACCATAGGTTGAAAAATCATTGATCGTGCAAAATATCATGGCTCGTAAGGTGAAGTTTATTTGAGTATAAGCATCAAACACTATCACACCCTCATTCCATGATTTTTTCAAAACTTCACTAAGAGGTTGCTTAGGTCCGGATATCAACAAAGACAACATGATGTACTTGCGCTTCATGTATAGCCAAGAAGGAAGATTATAAATTGCTAACAGAACTGGCCAAGTACTATGACGACTGCTCATGCTTTCATGGGGGTTCATTCTATCCGTGCATAGTCCAAGACGAAGATTTCTCTTCTCACTACCAAATTCAGGAAACTTACTATCAATGTTTCTCTCTTTGTTTTCCCTCTTTTTTCCTACCTTAAGCATGCCACTACAAATTCTTTGCTTCCTTTGCACTTGAAAACAAGCGTTTGAATCTGGGAATTATCAGGAGATAGTATAACACCTTTGCCGGAGGTTCTTTTTTATTTACAAGCCCATGATCATCATTTTCTATTTTTTATAGCGCGATTCCCCGCATTTTAGATACTCATGTAAATCCTTGAATTCATTCCGATATAATATGCAATCATTTGGACATGCATGTATCCTCTGGATCTCCAGGCCCAATTGGCACAATATTTTCTTCGCCTCGTAGGTTGAAGTGGGAAGCTCGTTATCATCAGAAAATGCATCTTTTAGAATCTCTAGTAACCTCGTGAAACTCGTATCACTCCATCCACTCTTTGTCTTTTGGTTATATACATTAAGCATGAAAGATAACTTTGTAACTTTGCTACATTTACGGTACAACAATTTTCCAGCATCAACATACAATCTTTCAAATGTAATCGACGAATTCTCGACGCGCTAGTTTCGGAATCCGTCTCCGCAAGAGTACGGAGCCGGTTGTAGGGCGGCGAGTTCTTCCCGAGTCGTGTCTCTCGAGGATGGATGTTATCGGCTTGTCGGTTTCTTAATTGTTCTTATCGTCGTTTATACGAAACTAATTTAACCTAAGAAAGCGGTAGTCATTGTTCGGTTTTAAGTTTTATAACTAAGATTTAAATTGAAATATAAGATTTAAAAACATTAAAACATTTAAAAGAAATTAAAGCTTATATTAAAAACGATTCAATCTAAACTAATTAACTATTAAAACTTAATAATTTGAAATTAAGGAAAATGGAGTGAAAATTAAAGTCAAGCTTATTTGAATAAGTCAACAAAATTAACTTAGCATTAATTAAAAGTTTAAAAAGGAAGATCTTATAAAAAAATTCTACAAACTTAGAAATTGATTAACAACTAGATAACTTACAAGCATAAGTTCATAAGCTAGAAAGCTATAAAATGAAAATAGGAATTTTGAATGATCAAAACAACAACTAAGCAAAAATCAAACTTCAACACAAGATCAAGAGAAATAACATGGAAATAAAGCTATATTAATGGAAAGAGTTTACCAAATATATGTGATTACACAAAAGCTTGAAGGAGAAAAGCTTGAAATCTTGAAGGATTCTTCACAAAAGCAATCTAAATCAAAGCTTGAACACTAACCAACTACGATCTAAGCTTAACTAATATACCACTAATTACTAGGATTTATGGAAGTTAAAATGAGCAAATATGAAAAGGAAAAGAGTTTCTTGTTTTGGAGGAGCTTCCTTGGGGAAGAAAACCTCCTGATGCAAGTTGCCTTCATTGAAATGACGTCTGATTACTTAATACTTCAAAATTTTTGCTTTTCAGTCGATCGACTGTAAAAGCAGTCGATCGACTGGCAGTCGATCGGCCATGTCGGCAGTCGATCGACTGCATACTCAAAAACGGCCAAGAGCCCTGGAATTCAGTCGATCTTCGGAGGACCCAGTCGATCGACAACAGTCGATCGGCCAAGTAGGCAGTCGATCGACTGCGTTGTCCACAATGCCAAAATTCCCTGGAATCCAGTCGATTTTGGAGTTCCAGTCGATCGACTAGAAGGGCAGTCGATCGACTGGATTGCTGCACCCGGCTCGATTCCTCGTTCTTTTCACGTCCGCCGGTTTATCGAGCCTCGTCCGCTGCGCTCCCTTGCTTTGTCCGTTCATTCCCGAGTCGAGTATCAACGATTCCAAATGAGCGCGGGCCCCGCTTGAACGTCTTACGGCCAATAGAAAAACGAAATAGTGAAAAACTACGAAAACTAATAATAAAACGTACAAAAATACGAAAACCTAGAAATAACGAAAAATGGCCAACTTGACTCCTAAAACACCTAAAAACAAGCGAAACACACGCAACGTGATACAAAAACGATAGCAAAAATATGTACAAAAAGATGCAAATCAACCACCCCACACTTAGAGCGGTTGCTTGTCCTCAAGTAAAACTAACGTAAATTTACAAAATTACCCCCGATCAACCCTAAACTAATGTACAAAATAATTCGAGACGTCGTATGCTACGTTGCTTGTTAGCTTGGCTAAAAGGACGTCAATGTGCATTGTTAAAGAAATTTAGATCGACTTCCGAACCCTAAAAGAACTTAAGTAATCCATCAAGTCGGTTTCCCCGTCCCTACCCCGGCTAAGGTCTATCCACGCTCGAACCGTTAATCGGCTCCCTACTAGCCAAAATCATCTACGCCTCTCTTTAACAAATATATACTAAAAAATCGGACAAAAAAGGAAAAACGTGCTCCTTAACAACTTCAAGGATTTATAACGTATCCTTGTTTATTCGTCCCTTTTTTTTATCTCTTTTTTTTTACGATAAATAAAGATGAAAATACGAAGCTTTCAACGAATCCGATCATTCGTTGCTACTAGAAACTTACAAACTTATCGATCGAGCACGTGGAGCAATTGTCGACTCCAATTTACAAAACAAAAACCTATAGAGAGCGTTCGATGACTAGGGCTAGTCGAGGCACTAGTTCTAAACGAGCACAAGGATAGCACGAAGTTAAAACGGAACGGAGATCCCAACAAGATAAATCACCTAAGTCCACTATATTCGATCAAAAATCTAAACACCCTAACAAATCATCAAAACCGCGTCACTTCGCCAAGGGTCCAAGCAATAATAGCACACACGTTACTCAAATTAACACAAGCAAGCACACGACAAAATTAAAAACCTAGGACGAACTCTAACCACCCCACACTTAAAACCTAGCAATGTCCACATTGCGTATTTAAGCTAATAATAGCGGTAAAAAGTTGGAGGGAAAAGAAAACGCCCCTATATTCGAGCTTGTGTCCACGCGGTTGTGCAAAGAGTCATTTCCGGGAGCCGAGGCAAGCAATAGGCTATCTACAAGGTAAGGTAAGGTGGAAATTTGCACGAAAAACAAACTATTTACAAAAATGAAAATATTTTTGAGTTTTTGAATTTTCTAATTTGTTTGGATTTTATTATTTTTAAAATTTGTTTTATATTTTGAGAAGATATTCAAACGAAATAAATTAAATTATATACAAAAACGAAAACAATTAAAAGAATTTTTTTTTTACAAGAGACGAGACGAGAAACAAAAGAACATAATCAAACGATAAACAAAAGAAAACACAATAACAATAAATAAAATAAAAATAAAAATAAACAAAGGATAACTAGGAGGTTTAACGACGTCTCCTAGGTCGGGCACGGAGGGTCGCGGCCTCGTCTTCCTCCTCGTTTCTGCCGTCGCCGCCATCACCGTCATCGTTGTTCTGACGCAACCGACTCTCGACCAGAAGGAGCTGGCTATGGAGGCCACGGAAAGCTCGGTCATTTCGTTCCTGCCCCTCATCGAGCCGGTCAAAACTGGCTATGAGCTGGTCGAAATGGGAAAACACGGCCTGTTGGAAATCATTCCAACCCATCTCGGGTCCCGAGCCGGTGCTCGGACCTCCGTACTGCGGGGCTGCCGCTTGGCTTGTGCTCGCTCCGAATTGCGCGCCCGAACCGGTGTTCGGGACGTCGCCGGCCTCATCCTGCTCATTGCCTCGGTGGCGTTGGCATCTAGGGTTTTGGTTTGCCGGGTTCGTCGGGGCTCTCGGCGTTTTGAACGCCAACTCCATAAGGTCGACGCATGTCATGTTTGCCGACTCGGCCTCAAACCCGAAGTAACGGGCAAGAATGGTGATCATCGGACCCATGCCGACTCGTGCGACGCTTCCCCCCCTCGTTTTCCGTATCCCTCGAATTTGCCCACGGTTCAACAGAAAGAACGGGACCAGATGTCCATTCAACACGCACCAAAGAACGTACACCTCGTGGTGGGTGAGGTTGGTGCTCTCATGTTTACCCATAAAGACGTGGGCGAAGAACTTGTAGGCCCCAAGTAGAGCCAAATCGGTGATCGCCGACGCCGAGTATCGATCCAGTGTACCACGTCCGCCCGTGATACTCCCCCAAAACTCGTCCGCATGAAAACCACTCACCTGCGTGTACGAGTACTGCTGGCAGTCAAGCCCGAGCACCGCTTGGAGCACCCCCTGATTGATCTGGTGCTCAATTCCCCCACAACGGACATTAAAACCCCCGTCATCGGTCTCTTGGTACGTGGTGAAGAACTCGAGCACTAGCTCCCGATAAGCCGGTGCCCGGAAAGACGCAAACATCCGGCCGTTCATCGCGTCGATGAAACTTAGTAGACGCGTGCCGAATCTGTCAAAATCCCCGTTCACCCCCCACTCGTCTAAACGATCGATGTTAATGAAACGAGGGGTGGCGAAATGCCGCTGGGACAAATTTTGAGAAAGCTCCCCCTCATATGTGGAGTAGACCGGGAAGGGGGCACCGTACATTCCGGCGATATCGGGGTATTGGGGAAGGCCGAAAATATTTTCATCGTCGGAGTGGCCATCCATGGTAAAAGAGGGGAAAGTATGAACGAAATTAGACGAATTTCGTAGTGAAGAATACTAAGGATCGAAACGAACGAAAAACGACGGAAAAACGAGGAAAACTCAAATTGAATGTTCTTTGGGGCAATTTGTCGAACACTTTGTGGGCAAGATTTTTAAAGAAGTAAATCAAACAAGAATGGATCCCAATTCCTACCCAACACACAACCAACAATTGCCAAGTTCCCAAAGATATCGTATAAGCGAAGTACCTGAATAATTAGTTCAAAACGGAACGAAGAATCGACTAATCCCCAGGATAATTTCTTTGAATTGAGAAAGGAAGAGAAAGCTGAGATTTCCCGCTGAAATTGTTTATGTCGATCGACCCCCCACCCCCCCCCCCTTTTTTTATTTTCTTATTTCTATTTTCCTCTCTCTTTTTTATATTTTCTTTCATTTTTTTTTTTATATTTGCTGCTCCTTTTTCTTCTTCCGATCGATTGGTGAGGATGGGGGGGGGATCGAATGTCTTTTTAAAAGCTCCGCTGGGCTCTGGGCCAGTCCGGGCAGTCAATCGACTGCCAACAGTCGATCGACTGCAATTGTCAAAAAGTACGAAAGTCCCTGGAATCCAGTCGATTCCGCTGTTGCAGTCGATCGGGCGCCAGTCGATCGACTGGCTGTCGAACAGCAAATGACCAGTCGATCGACTGCTCTTGCAAAAAGCTTAAAACGTTCTGGAATCCAGTCGATTTGAACCCGTCTGTCGATTGGGCAGTCGATTGACAAGCATTCCAGTCGATCGACCAGATATGCAGTCGATTGACTGCATTCCAGCAGTCCATCTCCAAATTTCAATCCTCTTTTCTCCCAAAACTTCCATAACTTGACCTACATGAACCCAAAAACTTCATAAACACTACTTAAATAAATAATATACACTAGATTGAAAGAAGAACAAGAAAAGAGTTCGAAAGGGTTAGAACGTCGTGGGTTGCCTCCCACGTAGCGCGTTTGGTTTACGTCGTTCGCTCGACGATCCCAATTCTATGATCAAGATCCCATCGGGGGCAGATCACTCAGGTCTTCCTCCTCCACGATCATAAGCTCGAGCGCCTTGGTTTGTAACATACTGTGTCGGTAAGGTTTTACTCGTGCGCCATTAACATGGAAATGCTCGTTCGTTTTGGGATCAATCAATGTTACAGCTCCGAACGGGGATATCTTCTCGATCGTGTACGGACCGCTCCACTTCGACATGAGCTTCCCGGGAAACAACACGAGTCGGGTGTTGTAAAGGAGCACTTGCATCCCTTCCTCCAACTCCTTGGGCGCAAGTTTCTTGTCATGGAGGAGTTTCATCCGATCTTTGTAAATACGAGCCTCCGCTTGTTTGGAGCCTCCGCTCCCCGCCGACTTGTTTCAAATCGAAATTGCATGCTCGGATGGCCCACAAGGCTCTATGTTCCATTTCGACCGGTAAGTGGCACGACTTCCCGTACATAAGGCGATAGGGGCTCATTCCGAGAACCATCTTATGGGCCGTGTGGATGGCCCACAAGGCATCCACGAGCTTTGATGACCAATCTTTTCTGTTCGGTTGTACAGTCTTTTCGAGAATGTTCTTGATTTGACGGTTGCTCGTTTCAACCTGACCAGCCATTTGTGGGTGGTATGGCATGGATACCTTATGAACGACTCCATAATTCTTCAGCACCCTTTCGAGTAGCTTGTTATTGAAGTGCTTGCCGCTGTCACTAATAATCACCCTTGGGACTCCGAATCGACTAAAAATGTTGCTGCGCACAAACTTCACCACGGTGTCGCCGTCATTCCTCCTTGTCGGAATTGCCTCAATCCACTTCGAAACATAATCAACCCCAACAAAAATGTATTCGAACTCATGAGACTTCGGAAAGGGGACCATGAAATCGATCCCCCACACGTCGAATATCTCTATGGCCAAATTATATGTCATCGGCATTTCGTTCCTTTTCCCTATACTTCTGGTCCTTTGGCATCGATC
>BMAC01001269.1:146309-206750 GCA_014905375.1 Phtheirospermum japonicum | reverse complement strand
CAAAAACTTGGCGCCGTTGCCGGGGATGGATTAAAATCCAATGGCGTTCTTATTTGTTCCTATTGTCATTGTGAATAAGTAGTTAGATAATTGTTTTATAATCGACGAATTCTCGACGCGCTAGTTTCGGAATCCGTCTCCGCAAGAGTACGGAGCCGGTTGTAGGGCGGCGAGTTCTTCCCGAGTCGTGTCTCTCGAGGATGGATGTTATCGGCTTGTCGGTTTCTTAATTGTTCTTATCGTCAGTTTATACGAAACTAATTTAACCTAAGAAAGCGGTAGTCATTGTTCGGTTTTAAGTTTTATAACTAAGATTTAAATTGAAATATAAGATTTAAAAACATTAAAACATTTAAAAGAAATTAAAGCTTATATTAAAAACGATTCAATCTAAACTAATTAACTATTAAAACTTAATAATTTGAAATTAAGGAAAATGGAGTGAAAATTAAAGTCAAGCTTATTTGAATAAGTCAACAAAATTAACTTAGCATTAATTAAAAGTTTAAAAAGGAAGATCTTATAAAAAAATTCTACAAACTTAGAAATTGATTAACAACTAGATAACTTACAAGCATAAGTTCATAAGCTAGAAAGCTATAAAATGAAAATAGGAATTTTGAATGATCAAAACAACAACTAAGCAAAAATCAAACTTCAACACAAGATCAAGAGAAATAACATGGAAATAAAGCTATATTAATGGAAAGAGTTTACCAAATATATGTGATTACACAAAAGCTTGAAGGAGAAAAGCTTGAAATCTTGAAGGATTCTTCACAAAAGCAATCTAAATCAAAGCTTGAACACTAACCAACTACGATCTAAGCTTAACTAATATACCACTAATTACTAGGATTTATGGAAGTTAAAATGAGCAAATATGAAAAGGAAAAGAGTTTTTGGTTTTGGAGGAGCTTCCTTGGGGAAGAAAACCTCCTGATGCAAGTTGCCTTCATTGAAATGACGTCTGATTACTTAATACTTCAAAATTTTTGCTTTTCAGTCGATCGACTGTAAAAGCAGTCGATCGACTGGCAGTCGATCGGCCATGTCGGCAGTCGATCGACTGCATACTCAAAAACGGCCAAGAGCCCTGGAATTCAGTCGATCTTCGGAGGACCCAGTCGATCGACAGCAGTCGATCGGCCAAGTAGGCAGTCGATCGACTGCGTTGTCCACAATGCCAAAATTCCCTTGAATCCAGTCGATTTTGAAGTTCCAGTCGATCGACTGAACTCTAGTCTGTCGACTGGATTGCTGCACCCGGCTCGATTCCTCGTTCTTTTCACGTCCGCCGGTTTATCGAGCCTCATCCGTTGCGCTCCCTTGCTTTGTCCATTCATTCCCGAGTCGAGTATCAACGATCCCAAATGAGCGCGGGCCCCGCTTGAACGTCCTACGGCCAATAGAAAAAGGAAATAGTGAAAAACTACAAAAACTAATAATAAAACGTACAAAAATACGAAAACCTAGAAATAACGAAAAACGGCCAACTCAACTCCTAAAACACCTAAAAGCAAGCGAAACACACGCAATGTGATACAAAAACGATAGCAAAATATGTACAAAAAGATGCAAATCAAAAAGCAACAACATTATTGATATCACCTCCTATATCATGCAGCATAACATCTAATCGATCACTATCTACATCTTCGTCTTTTTCTGTATTGCTATCACTAGTATCATACGTAGACGGAGCTGTCAAGTGAGCTGTATTATCAGTCGGAGGTAAAGTTTCACCTTACCATATCCATTCTTAAATAACCTTCTTTAAAAACACGATGTATCAAATGGCTATTCACTTGGTCTGAACTCCGAAATTGTCTCAAATTTTTGAAATCAACACAAGGACACACAATCATTTGCCAATCATACTTAGTTTTATTCTCCATAGCAAACTTTAAAAAACTTTCAACCCCTTGTATGTATTCAAGTGTATTAAGTCTACCATACATCCAATTTTGATCCATATATATCTACCACTGCACAATTGAATTAAAAACTCAATAAATAAACTAACAAAGAAGCAAAAATTAATTTACCAAAAAACATGAAAATTAGATATTCTATAATGAGGCATATAACTTTGTTTAAAAATTTTTCTTATTAATTACTATTTTTTATTACTCTATTTTCTTGAACTAATATATAGTGTTAGGTTCGTATTATATTATAATTAACTTTGGGATATCAAGTTCAACTTATTATCATTATTATTATTAGTAGTACTATTATTATTATTATTGTTGTTGTTGTTGTTGTTATTATTATTATTTTATTTTTAAAACAGTTGAAAAAATATTGCAACAAATTAAGTGTTGAGTGAAAATTTCTTCCTATATCAACTCAAATCACAAGTTACTTTAATGGGTCTGAGAATTGAAAATTCGCACATAATAGTTAATTAAAGAATTGCACACACAAATTAATTAAAAATAGTAGTTTATTCCAAATAGCATAAATAAAAAATTACTAATGCAAAAAAAAATGTACAAATGCAAAAAAAGATTCAGTGGTCGGCAGCCTCCTCTTCCTCCCTGCCTGAGCATGGTCCACATCTTCATCACCTGACTGTGTGCCAAGCTTGTTGATTAGAACGGATTCGAGCTTGAAGATTGAGAGAACCACCTCACCCCAATTAACATTTATATTGCTCAAAATGTGGATGAGTGCTTCTAACTGGTCGACTAGCTTCCTCATGTCCGCGGAACGTTCTTCCTGCATTTGCTTCATCACCATGACAATTTTGTTTTTCTTGAGATTCCAATAACTTGCGGAGCGGTCTCTCTATGGTGTTGTCACCCATTATTTATGATGAAGATTAATATATTTAGACAAACAGGGGGTATTGAAGTTTAATATTGTGATGAAGATTAATTTAGCCAAGCAGGGGGTATTTATACAAGTGCATAACGAATGGCAGACACCCCTTGGAATTCCACCTGCCTTTTCACATTTCAGTATGTGTGAACCAATGTGCCACTTGGAATTCTCACACTTTATAAAAATAAGAAATAAATATATATCTCGATTAGATCAATTTGCAAAGAGACAACTGCACAAAGAGGCGAAAGATTAAATAACAAAGAAATAAAATACATGCCTTGGTATTGTGGGAATTATTTTCGAGAATTCAGTTGCAAAGATTCAATCTCAATGATGAAGATTCAATTCCGAAATTTGGGTAGAATATGGAATATGTATTGAATTTTTGTTCATCAATTAAATGCTACGTGAAGGTTTAATTAAAAACTTTGGGTAGAGAATAGGTTTTGAACTTTTGTTCACCAATTTGAAAATGCCCGCGTTTCAGAGAAGACATCAAATAACATATGTATTGGTTGTTGTGAAAGAGACCGATGCATATAGTATGAAGTCAAAAGTATAATCATCGGTTCTGCAGAACAAACAGATGTTATAGTTTTCCAATAATAAAGTAAAATTATAATTTATTATATGCATCGGTTGTAAGAAAAAAACTGATGCATTGGAACCGCTCATATCCAAAGTATACGCATCGGTTCTGGAGAACAAACCGATGCTATAGTTTTCCAACAAAAAGTAAAAAAAAATTAATTTAACATATGCATCGGTTCTAAATCAACAATCGATGCTCATACTTAATTATAGGCGTCGATTGTGTTGACTAACCAATGCCTATGTATTTTAATAACAATTTGGATTTTTTTTTATTATTACAGGCATCAGTCGTATATAAACAACCGATGCACATAAGTTTTCCCGTGCTATTATAAGTATCAGCTGTTTTTGTAAAATCGATGCATATAACTTTTATTTATTAAAAAAAAACCACGCGACCATAGGCATCGATCTCTACTTAACAACTGATGCCTATAACTTTTTTTAATTATAAAAAAAATCATGAGCGACATTAGGCGTTGGTTGTTTACTACAACCGATGCTTATATCCTCATCCAATGAGGTTTTTTGTAGTAGTGTAAAATCATGCAAATATATATATGCACACACACACACACACACTCTAAATAGTAATGGAATCGTTGAAAATAATATTTGAAAATATAATTAACACATAATATAACCATCTTATAGCACAAAAAACCTTTTTTTTTTAATTTTATTATATATATATGCATGTATGTATGTATAATTCTTAACCAGCCAATTCACTATAAACTGCATCATCATTTTAATACACGCCACCGTTAATACTTGTTTGTTCTTTAGTTGAGACATAATCTTCCCTGGATCTTTAATTTCCTCGACTAGTGAAGGGACACTTCCATTTGATATTTCACCACCAATCATAAGTTCTTTTTTGTTTGTGACAACAGATTCAGGTCCTTGAAAATCTTCTGATTCAATATTCCACCCATGTTCATCATGCATTTTTCATTAGTAATTTCTAATCACTGCCTTAAATTGAATCCAATTCACATGCTGAATAAATTTAGCAACCTTGTCCTGCAATGATAATATGTATTTGACTCTGTGGGAACATAACTTTGATCATTTGAAATGTGCTCTTCATCTATTTCTATGATACCCTCATTTGACGATATGCAAATGAAAACTTTATGCCTCTCATTCTGACCTTGAGAGTCACCAAGCACCTCTAGATTTCAAGTCCGACCCGTATCGATATTAAGTTTAACAATGTTTTCTGTCCACGAGGTTGCGAGAAGCTGTTTAATAAACTCATATCCTCCGCGTCCGACAACATTTGCGAGATCTTGTCTTCAATATTGGGACATCTTCAGGGAGTCTAGCTGTAGATAAGAATGCTATAATATCATTGTAAAGATTTGCATCACTCCTCACTTTCCTTGTAGCTCTGAAAAAAATCTCAACAATAAAACAAGAAAATGTATAATTCTACAATAACCAAGAAAGTTCAATTCATTTTAATAAAAAATAAAAAGAAAGAAAGATAATGCAATTCATATTCAATTTAGTAAAAAAACAAGAATCTGTAATCGACCAGAAACAAACTGCATTGCAAGAAAAGCTGTAATTTTGTAGATCTATGGTTTTGAAAACTGATGTTAAGTTTCATGATAACTATCACCATACCTAACATCCACTAGTTTGAGAATTATGAATTTGTAACACAACATATGTTGTGATTGATGTTACAACACCAATCCTAACATCAGTCAGAGTACGAACTCAAACAGCAGTATAATAAACAATAGATAGAACACACCAATTAAACTTTTAGCCCATAAGTAAATGTACTTACGGACTTGGGTATACAAACCCAAAAACTATATTACTTAATCGTTCAAGATCAATTACAAAGTATCTAAGTAATATATGAAAAACAAATGTATCAACACTTGATACGAAATAGTAGTCTCTACGCTTGATATGATCTCCTCTATTGGTTACGCAACGTTGCAGCTCCAAGTAGACTCCGTGCTTTGTGTTCTGTTCTTTAAATCGTCGAGTGCTCTCTATAATTTTTCCTCTTCTCCGTACCTCTCTGTTCCAGCATCTTGATCTTCTCCTATAAATAATTAAGACTCCAAGACTTGAAGGACAAGTTAGAGATAACCTAAGGAAATTAAATAAAATCCTAATCTCCATTTAGGAAATAAATCTAGAGTCCTAAAATATTTTGACCCCAAGAAAGGTAAATAACTAAAAAGAATTATTACCAAGAATAAAATTCTCAACAATCTCCCCCTTTTGCCTTTGTGGTCAAAATACAAATGACGCAAACTCCCCCTAAGTTAATAACTCCCCCCTAAATAAATAAACATCGTTTAAACAAACGAACCAACATCAAAAACAATATTAATAGAAGATAAAGCACTAGGCTTGGGAATTCATTGACGAAGGTCTTTCACCCTGGGCTTTCTTCTTCCTTAGCAACCCTTCTTTGTCTTCGGCTTCGTCTACTTCTTATCTTTGGCTAAACCAGCCAAAACCTCAGCAGCTGCACCATCCGTATTATCAACAACGTTATCACTTGCGGCGTCATTCTATCCCCCTTTTTGTTCAGAGAGCAAAAGAGCCTCCAACCTAGAACCACGCAAGGCCTGGAGTTGGGCAGTCTGGTTGTGGAGCTATGCGGTCTGATTATCAAGCATAGTGAGCTGAGCACGAACAATCTGAGCGGAGAGACGAACCATGTTTGGACTGGTTTTCAGAAGGCTAGAACCGTCACCAGGGGCAATACCAGCCCGAACAGGTGCCTGCCAGGGGAGATCCACGACACGTGCTTCAGCCAAGTGCTGGGTACGTAGGGTGAACCACTCAGCCTCTCCAGTAAGAGCATCATCCTCATATGGTGTAAGACCTTGATTCTCCAGGATGCTGTAATTAAGAGAGGGAAAACAGAGAGAAGAAACATTCTTGGAAGTGGAAAACCTGGTGATAGCATCAAAGACCTATTGCCCAAAATTGAACTTGATATGCCGACCAAGTTTAAACAAGAACTGAGTTTGAGGGCGAGTCAGAACGGTCGTATTTTTCGAAGGCACCTAGTTGAAAATGACTATCTTATGCAAGACCGAGTAAAGGGAGGACAAACGTGTGTTGGGCAACTGTTCTCGCCACTTGTTCACCAATCCACCAGATAAAAACAGGATGACTTCATTCATGTCATCAACCATCAAGTCACCATGGTACACCTCAGTAACAAAAAATTCATTAATCAAGTCCGGAGTAAAGGAATAGACCTTCCCATGCAAAAACACTTTCCAATAATTCACAGATTTGGGATTGGTAATAGAAGGTAACAAATTTGCATAAAACTCCAAGACGACAGCACAAACAGACGACATGGCAGTAGTGACAGTCGAAAACATACCTCGGTGCTTAAAGAAAGCAATCAGATTTTGTTTTTCAAAGATAGACTCGGCGCTCAGCAATTAAGCCCCAGTTCTAATATTCTGAGAACAACTCCTCGGCTTCGCTCGTCAGGAACCGCAGAGAGACTGGTTCCATGTCCTCAATCTCAATGGCCTAAGATGAAGCTTCATCAGGGTGGTCTGAGTCAGCAGATGTGATCGGTGCACCGCTTGAAGAAATGGAGTCAAAATTAACATTGGAGGATGAAACTGGATCAACAACGGACGATGTCGGCTTTGGTGACAAATCACAGGACCCAACATCATCTTTCTGGCGGGTTATCGACATCAATTCCATTCCCAGCCTGACCTGGAAAAACCTACACCTTTAGAACCTAATTTCCCCAATTTGCAAACAATTCGTCATACTCCATGCATAGTTTCTCATACTTGTCAGTTGCGTAGGAACTGACTTAGATGAGACAGAATCACTTTCATCTTCATCATACTCCTTTTCAATCAGGTTCTTTTTCCTTAACATGTTAGCACATTCGTTTTTGTAATGCCCTCAACCTATACTCTCGTGACATTGAATTTCACTGAGAGGTTTAGGGGAATTTGATGTCTTGGACTCGGACGGCGGGGGCTAAAAATTAGAAAGCTTTGGAAATGTCCGTCCAATGATGTTTCTTATTCTCAAATGTTTTTTGAAGTCTTGAGTGATCAGAGAAACTTCTTCCTCTCCCAGGGTGGTATTTTCGATTTTATCTAAAATTTCTCTTTAATCAACAACTTCACTGTCATCATCAGAGTGGATATCGGTAGTAAGGGCAACATTCTTCTCTGTCGAGTTGGAACCAAGATGTTCCATCTCGGATGTTTTGAGCGATCCGACCAATTCATTGAAGTCTAGATTATTAGTATCCTTTGATTCTTCAATTGAAACCACCTTCACGCTAAACTTCTTTGAAATAGATCTGAGTAATTTTCCAACAAGGCGTGAATTGGACATGGCCTCGCCAAGTTCTCCGCACTCATTTTCAATCTATGAAAGTCTCATGGAATAGTCCATGATGGAATCTTTTTCATCCATCGTCATCGACTCGAAGGTAGCAGTCAACATTCTTAATCTTGACCTCTTCACACTTTGGATTCCTTCGCACACCCTCTGTAATGCATCCTATGCATCCTTTGCTGAATCGCACTTTTTGATCACTAGTTTGAGTCAACATATCTACATAGGGTGTTGATTCACTTGGAGTTACAGTCTGAATTTGCTATCTCATCAGCGGTCCAGTCTATTTTTTCTTGAAGATAAGTATCGGTAACTCATGGTTTCTCCCATCCAACCAGAATGGTTCTCCACACTCGTTCGTCGATATTCTTGATATGCCACCGCATACTCTGCTTCCAGAGAGATTAATTCTCACCGTTGAGGATAGGAGGTCGCGGATTCCCTTGAGTGTCCATAAGTCAATGAATCTAAAAAAAATAAGGATCGAAATACTTAATGTCAAGTACCCTACTCTGGTGCCAATTGTAATTTTGTAGATCTATGGTTTTGAAAACTGATGTTAAGTTTTGTGATAACTATCACCAGAACTAACATCCACTAGTTTAAGAAATATGAATTTGTAACACAACATATGTTGTGATTGATGTTACAACACCAATTCTAACATCAGTTAGAGTACAAATTTAAACAGCAGCGGAATAAACAATAGATAGAACACACCAATTAAACTTTTAGCCCGTAAGTAAATGTACTTACGGACTTGGGTATACAAACCCGGAAACTATATTACTTAATCGTTCAAGATCTTTTACAACATATCTAAGAAATATATGAAAAACAAATGTATCAACACTTAATACAAAATACTTGTCGCTACGCTTGATATGATCTCCTCCGTTGGTTACGCAACGTTGAAGTTCTATTGATTCTGAATTGTAGCTCCAAGTAGACTCCGTGCTTTGTGTTCTGTACTTTAAATCGTTGAGTGCTCTCTATGTTTTTTCCTCTTTTTCGTACGTCTCTGTTCCAGCTTCTTGATCTTCTCCTATAAATAATTAAGACTCCTGGACTTGAAGGGCAAGTTAGAGATAATCTAAGGAAATTAAATAAATTTCTAATTTCCACTTAGGAAATAAATCTAGAGTTCTAAAATATTTTGACCCCAAGAAAGGTAAATAACTAAAAAGAATTATTGCCAAGAATAAAATTCTCAACAAAGGCATTACACAAAATAGCCGTAGAAACAAAAATAAAGATTCTAACTTTGATGTAAATACATCTTATTATACCAAGAAAGTTCAAAAAAAGGGGTTGGAGAAAAACAACAAACAAGCAAACCTGGTGGATTTCTTGACTGAAGAAGCAACACTTGTAGAGTAACGGCACTTGTGCAGATAGTTAAAGTTGGAATTTGGTAATGGATAATCTCAAGAACAAAAGGAGAGTTTGTGGGAAGCATATTTAACGATCAACACCCTATCCTCTTGTTTCAATGACATCTTGACGCACCCCATGCCACCCCATGCGTAAAATGGTAGGAATTTTTTTTACGCATATTCTATTTCTTTTGAATATTTTTTTAATTATTTATTTAAAATCGAAGAAAATAGAAAACACATATTTAACAATCAATACTGGATCCTCGTGGTTCTATGACATCGAGACGCACCCCGTGCCACCTTCACAAAATCACGACGCTTCGTCGCTTCGCGTTTCAAACCGAACGTGAAGATTGATCGATCATATCTTGGTCTAACTACATGACACGTGTAAATACGCACATGCTCGTTGATATTTTTCATTCGAAATTGGGTTAAAACCACCCCACGTGCCTAAAATGATAGGATTGTACTATTTTTATGAATTTTCTACTTTTTTTCATTATTCTTGGATTTTATATTTAATTTAAGAAAAATGGAGGGGACAGATTCCCCTCGGGATTTTCGAGGGGCATCTAATGCCCCTAGGTTTTTCCGAGGGGAAAATCATCCCCTTAGTTTTTTTCAAAATTTTTTTCTGATTTTTTATCCTCAAAAAAACTCGAAAGGACTAAATTACCCTCGTTGTTTCTGAGGGGAATTTCTTCCCCTGGGTTTTTATTTATTTTTAATTTTTTGTTTTTTTTATTTGTCAAAAAAACCGAAGGGATTATATTCCCCTCTGTTTTGCCGAGGGGAAGTTCCTCCCCTCGGTTTTTGTATATTTTTTTAAATTTTTTTTCTATTTTTTTATTCTCAAAAAATTCGAGGGAATAAATTCCCCTCGGGATTTCCGAGGGGCATCTAATTACCCTTGGTTTTTTAAAATTAAAAAAAATCGAAAAAAAAAAGAAAACGTATATTTAGCGATCAACACCCGATCCTCATGGTTCTATGAAATCGAGATGCACCCCATGCCACACCGTGTATAAAATGATAGAATTGTTTTTTAATTTTTACGCATTTTCTATTTTTTTTTATTTTTTTATTTAAAATCGAAAAAAATAGAAAACGAGTATTTAGCGATCAACACCTGATCCTCTTGGTTCTATGACATCTTGACGCACCATGTGCCACCCTGTGGGTAAAATTATAGGATTTATTTTTGTTATTACGCATTTTCTATTTTTTCGATATTTTATTTAAAAATAAAAAGTAATAGAAAACGGGTATTTTGTAATCAAAACCCGATCCTCTTGGTTCTATGACATCTTAACGCACTCCATGCCACCCCGTGCATAAAATGATAGAATTTATTTTTGTTTTTATGCATTTTCTATATTTTTTTGATTTTTATTTAAAATCAATAAAATAGAGAACGTGTATTTAACGATCAACACCCTATCCTCTTGGTTCTATTACATCTTGACGCACTCCATGCCACCCGTTGTGTAAAATGATAGGATTTATTTTACAAATTTTCTATTATTTTTCAATTTTTTATTTAAAATCGAAAATAATTGAAAACAAATATTTAACGATCTATACTCGATTCTCGTGGTTCTATGACATCGAGACGCACCCTGTGCAACATTCACAGAATCACGATGCATTGTCACTTCGCGTTTCCAACCGAACAGATGATTGATCGATCGTATCTTGGTCGAATTACACAACACGTGTAAATACGCATGTGCTTATTGATATTTCCAATAGAAATCAGGTCAAAACCACCTCACGTGCCTAATACCTCCACAATTCACATTTACCATTGTAGTTTATTTAATTATTTTTATTGTCATGGCATTGACAATCCATGATGTACGATTGAGCATGATACAATAATTCGTAATTCAGATTCTAATCGGGATTAAAACGGTCCAAAATTACTAATACTGTTGCATCAATCGAATTAGAAAATTTATTCGTGAATAGGTCGGATTCAAAACGTTAAATTATAGACTTCAAAATAGATAAATCTCTTTCACTCACATAATAATAATAATAATAATAATAATAATAATAATAATAATAATTATTATTATTATTATAATTATAATAATAATAATAAGATTCACCTGTAGCTAGAGTTGTGCATGAAGGGAATCGAAATGATTATTTGCATGCTCGATTCGTATTCCGCAGATTCATTGAGCATTTGTATTCGTTTAATATACGAATGTTAACATTGATTCGCATTCGATTCGAAAGACTTTTCAAATTATACCTTGAGTATTTATTTAATTTTTTTTAAAATACCTAAAATAAAATATTTAGTATAAATATTTAAAAGGCGTCACATTCTAAACCCGTGTCTAATATCTATTTTAATAATAATAATTATTATTAGATTATTTTATATATTAATATTTAGTATAAATTCGTTATTAATTATTAGTTACATAATTTGATATATTCAAAATATATCATACTCTCAACCCGTGTCGCATTGTACTGGTGTCTAATCAATGTTTATTAATTATTAGTATATAATTTAATATTTTTACATTTAGATTGAATAAATTACTAATATTTAGTTACATACATAGATTACATTAAATAACTCATATTTTACCTATAGAATATTCAAAACTCCAAAAATAAAATTATTTTAAATTATATTATCAATAAAACTTATTTAATTACTTTCATAATAATTTTTTTTATTAAAACTATTTCATATGTAGTTTTTATTTTAATTAAAATAACTAATTTAGATCTTATATACTTATTATATATGACTTATTTCTATATTTATATTAGGAGAATCATAGGAAAGTAAAAATAAAAATTAAAATAATTATAATAGAAAATAAAAAATAATAATTATAATATATTGATATTAGAATATTATAATTTTATAATTTACATTATTTGAATCGAATACGTGAGTACTCATATTCGTATTCGTTGATAATCCGAATCAATATATAAACTCAAATCCGAATTTGGACCGATATAAGCGAATCGATTATTGAATCAAATTTAAAGGTTTGATTCAATACTTTAACCCTACATGTAGTTGATTTTTAGTCTTATTTCGATTTCTAATAGTTTTTAATATTATGTATATTGCAAGAATACTAATAATAATTACCACTATTAATAAATATGATAATAAATTTATTAAACAATAATTACTATTATCACTAAATATGATAATAATAAGATTCAAATGTAGTTAAGGTTGTACATGAAGTTAATCGAACAGAATATTTGCATGTTTGATTCGTATTGTGTCATTGTCTAATAATGTATTATAATTCATATTTTTTTTAGGAGTATAAAATAAAATTATTGCATTAGACAAAAGTTAATAAAATATATACTTGTTTAACATAGATTATGAGGATTTTGAATTAATATATACTTGTTTAACACCCGCGTATTACACGGGACTTATCAAAAGATAAATATAAAAAGTACTTGTGATAAATACAGAATTGTAAATCTAAAATATAAAAATTAAAATAATGTATTCTCAACCCGTGCCTTGTATATGTCTACTCTATGTAATAATTATTATAAGTCTTAAATAATTTTGTATTTTATATTTAAATTAAAATAATGTATTCTCAACCCGTGTCTAATATACGAATGTGAATATTCATTCGTATTCAATTCGAATGATGTATTAAAATTATAGTTTGAGTATTTAAAAAAAATATTAAAAACACCTAAAATAAAATATTATATATATATATATATATATATATATATATATATATATATATATATATATATATATATATATATATATATATATATATAATAGATTTATATAAGATATCAGTTATAATTTAAATAATCATATTTTAGTGTATATAAATATAATAGAAACCTAATTTAATAAAAATATAATTTATTTTGATTTTTTTTTTGAGGGAGAAGTTTGATATTTTTTTTGAAATGTTTTTTCTGTTTTGAACTTTGTTTTTTTCTCTTCGATAGTATTTTTATTTCTTGTTTATTATTTTAAGTTTATTGAGTTTTAATTGGCTAAATCAATTTAAATATTGAAAGTCCCAAAATTTCTCTATAAATATTTTAGTTATCTTCTTTGAAATATCCGTTCTTATCTTTTCAATTTGATAGTTTGTTCATGATCAAAAAACGGATTGGATCTGTTGCAAGTAATTAGCCAAAAGTTTACATATTCTGTGATTAACGGTAGTGGGTAGATATGTACATACTTGGTATTTATTTACACGTAATGTGCTTTCTATTTATTTGAGAACTAGAAGGATTTTAATAACTTATTCTTATCTAAAAATAGTTGGACAGCTTGTGTCAAAACACATAAATATTTGTGTACATTATCTACATAGTTAATATATATGCGGATCAAGAGTTCAACCAACCAAGACAGAATCTTGCATCAATAATATTAATCTTTGGATTTCCATGATTTAAGGGCGTGATATTTGTATTCTTAATATAAAGATTTGAGTTAATATTGTAATTTACCATAATTATAAATATATTTTAGTCAAAACTCTAAAAGGATAATTAAGTAATTTAACATAATTATAAATATTTTTGTCTGTTGCTCCATGGAGCAATTCGCTCCATGTAGCATCACTCTTATTTGAAAGGGTTTCATATTTTGATAGGTGGGATGATAGGTTTCTATTATTATTTTCTTTTTTTCCAAGGTTTAATATTTTTGTTGCACTAGAAAAACTCTCTCACAAGTCATACCAAGAATAAAGAACTAAAAACCAAGCCAAGTTGTTAACAATAACAGATAAATACCAAGATAATTCACTTCTAAGAACCCCAATAATCATTAGCATCATTAATCTTATTACATGATTTTTGAGTAGTTTAGTTTTTGTATCGGTACTATTTTTACTTTTTGAAAAAATAACATGCAGTGCATTGATTATGTTTACAGTAAATTTATTATAGTTCATATATAGTGTGCATATGGGCAACAATCATGCAACATGAAACTAAATACAATGAATAAGGAAATAAACTTATAATTTAGAAGACATGAAGACTAGTAGATCTTAAAAATCTAAATACAGTAGGAAATAAAAGAAAATCTCTTAGGGCTCGTTTGGTTGGGAGGACGGGATAGGACAAATTAGGAAGGCTCTCGGGATAGCACTGTCGAGATAAAATAGTTGGATGTTTAGTTTCTATTCGTTAAATTTGGATTAACTGTCCTAACATGTGTCTCTCGGGATAACACTGTTGAGATAAAATAGTTGGATGTTTGATTTCTATTAGTTAAATTCGGATTAACTGTCCTAACATTTGTTCGTTTGCTTGGATAGCAGGGATAAATAATGAAATTGACGAAAATAACCTTTATATTTTATTTCCTCATTTTTTGCAATTGAATTGTATTTAACATTATTTTTTGAAACTTATTTTTTTCACACCCATTAAATTAAAAAAAAAATAAAAAATTATCACTTTAAATTATGATTTTGATTTCAACTTGCATTTATAAATAATTATGATGGATTAAAATTATATATATATATATATATATATATATATTAGAAATGAATTTATCAGCCGCAAAAACAGACATATATAATGTTGAATCCAAATCATTATTATTTTGTGAAAACGACTTAATGTAAATATTCTGTTCACTCTCACTCTCGAAACGTAACTCCTTCATAAATTTCACCTCAACCTCATCTAAAAATCATCTAGCAAGTGCACACACAGGGGAACAAAAAAAAAACTAAGAAAAAATTACAGTGAGAAAAACGTAAACTACAAATAATATCAAGTCATTACATAATAATGAGCTATCATCCCATTAAAAGACAATTTGTTTGCTCTTAATTACTCGAAACAAGAATGGCCAGATAATATAGTGATATCATATTGGTCAATAACTCATTCATATTGACTTGTAACTTGGCTTAGAAGATGAAACTATTGCTGGTGGAAAATTATTTGGAGTCACCACAACTGGTGGAGCTTCATCAACCAATTTTCCAGCAATTCTTCAGCTTCCTCTAAAATCAGCAAGAAAAATAAATCCACAAGTAGAACAAGTCAATGTACATCAACACCTCGACAAATTGCTCAATAGTAGCAGTTGCTTAAATTATCGTACAATAAACTTATCCACTCACACATATGAGAATTCCTTATATGTGAAATCTAATTTGTAAATCATACAGCAAGGAAATCAAAGAATCAAAACCAAGCCAAACAAATATGCCACTAAAAAGTCAGAATCGGCATAAATCAACTTAAAATTCATTTTCTTACCGACCAGATTATGAAGAAGAAGAATACATTACTTGGATGCGACTTATAAGAAGAAAAAAAAAATTATTTGAAGAAGTCTGATTTTAACAAGTAAAAACTGGTCATCAAGGTCAAGATCATAGAAAACACGCAAACAGATAAAAAATACATAAAGCATATAGTACAATCCCACCACACCCCAAGTACAAAAACCCTCGACCTCTCAGCGAGATATACTTCTCGACCCAAATTAGGAAGGTGATGGATTACCTTTGGATATTCTTTTATTCCCGAAAATAGATGCTTTACATCAAGAAGCCGAGGATCGATCTTTGGCAGCGCTGGATGGGAATATAAGAAATGCCTCGAGTACTGAAATAAGAAGAAAATGATTAATCAAATGTTGTCCTAAATAAAATCATAAAAATCATAGAAAAATATATCGCCAGTCAATTAAAATAAATTCTTTATTTTTACTGGCAGGGAAAGATACATGGTGCTTAAACAACACGACAAATGAGGTTTGTGATGCAAATACCTTGGCTAAATTTATTTGCTTCTCTCTACCAACATTTTTAGAAACTAAGAACAATGAAGGATGCAGACTTGCACTGGTTTTCTCCTCAATACTTGAAATGCTTCCGCTCTCATAGACAAAAATCTAAGGAACTTCTTTGTAATTATATTCTCAAGTTCATCTGCCTGTTAAACCTACAATAAAAAAATCGCATAAGGATTACAAGGTCTTTCAACTTCGAGACATCTAGTAAGATCCCATATATATGAGAAGAAAATATGTGAGCTCAACAAGGGCAAGCCCAAATGGAAGGCTTAATGACAAACTGAAATCCGTGCAAGTGCATAAATGAAAAAAATATAATTCTTGATAACATGGATTCTACGTACGAAGCCATTCTTATAAAATTCAGATCCAGCTAATATCACTTGATATTATTGCCAACAGCTCCAAAAAAGCAGGCTACAGATCAGCAAATTTTCCTTCAAAATTTATATTTTGTGTAACTCGTTTAATCTAATTGCACACCGATCAAAATTCTAAAATCAGACATCCGCATTCAATATAAAACAGAAAAGAAGAAAACAATCATTGAAGCTTGCCATCAAAAAAGAATAAGTGGCAACGAAAAATACGAAACGAAGACACTTACCGATTACGAGATACTCCGCGAACATCAGGCTTGAACTTTTTGCAGCAGGAAAATCCTAATTCAAGATGTAGAGAGTCGAGGTGATCGAAGTACAATATAACGCTCTAGATTTGGGCGTCAATGGATGGTGATGGTGACGGCTCAGGTCCATGCGTGATAATTGGATCACGGCGTTTGGAGCCTCTGCCTCGATAAGATCCGCCGCCTCCATAAGTTCTACCATCCCCACCGTCGCGGCCTCCTGCACGGATTCGCCCTTGGAACGATAGATTAGGGTTTTCTACTTTTTCCAAATGGTGTTGCGTTGGTTGTATTGGGCCATTTGTTCATTCATGAGTTTCGGGGGCAGAATGGTCATTTCACCGTAAGGATTAAAAGGGTGATAAATTATCTTGGGGTATGGGGCAGGATGGAGTTATCCCCATTTCATTAGATTATATGCGGGCCGTTCCATTTATCTCGGTCCGACATCAGTTCAACCGAATGTGCGATGACACAGGATATCCGGCCCTATCCCGGGATATCATCTCAACCGAACGAGGCCTTAGTATTATTTGTCATGTTTAGGGATTCAAATCTATGCAACCCGTAATTTAATGTAGTGTACCTGTAAGTCATTCTAAAAGCAGTGTATATTCTAAAAGTGATAAAAACAATTATAATATTTAACCTTTTCAAATTATATCTCACATTGAGTACATGTCCGTTACGTATATTATGCATATATTGGGAAAGGGCAAGACTCTTGTCAGGCCGGACAAACGGATCATCCGTTAGGCCAAGATTTCATACCGCTACATTGTAGTACAAAAACCAATACATTATAGTAAAAAGTCAATACATCATAATATTAATACAAAAACCAATACATCATAACAGGGGTCAAATATTTCTGAAAAACCAATACTTTTGAGTACAAAAACCAATACATCATAGTTCAAAAACCAATACATTAGAGTATCGGGTCAGATGGACTAACGGGTCATGACCCATCAATCTAGCCTAACGCAAGTCTTTGCCATTGGGAAAAGGGTTTGCAGCTTCTTGATAGCACACAATCTGAAAAGCTTTATTAGTCTTTTATATTAAAGACTTTTAAACCATATGAGTAGGTATGAAAATTACATTGGATATATCAATAGAAACTGGAAACATTGCCTAATAAAGGTCTTAGTAATAAAAATAGTTCAATTCGACATTATTTTGAATAATTTATTCCAATCAATAAATAAATTGAACTTAAATTCAAATCAACATAAAAAATAAAGTATCTCATAAAGATTGGTTACTATATTTTTCTTCAATTCACAATATCTTTACTTTTCTACCGACAACAACCATGGAAAACACGATTTACTTTCTGCTCAAATTAATAGTTAGACAAGAATTACCAAACTCTACATATTATCAAACTTCATAATGTAAAAATACGAGACAGTGACAAAGAGCACCTCCTCTAGTACGGTGGAGGCGGATATATTTCCCTCGAACCATCACAATTTACATATTTATAATACGAGAACAAACATAAACTTGTAACCTTTGGAGAGATATATGAATAAGGAACAGTGGAACGAAAGAGAAGCGACAATTCATGGAGTGAGTCTGGTTCATCGGGGAAGTATGGTGAAGGCCATGGTTGAGGTAATCATATTAAAAACAACGATATTGTTAAAATTGGGGGAAAAGCTAGGACTAGAGGAGAAATTAGAGAGATTGAAGGGAGAAACGCAATTATGTGCATGAAACGGAAAGGTAGAAAATAGTGCGTATTTTGGTCTTAATTCACTAAAAAAAACTCGGCATTGTCGACGGCCATATCCGTCGGCAAATCACTTACCGACGGATCTAGGTCGTTAACAAGACCTTTCTCAATAATTTAACTTGCCGACGGATTCCCTGCCCCATCGGTAACTTGCTGGTGGCTTTCTAACGGAAGCTGCTATCGGTAAGTTGCCGTCAGGGATACCTATTTGTTTTGGATTTTCCGATGGATATTATGCCCGTCGGCATTATATATATTTTTATACCGACGGACATGTATCTGTCGCACTTTTAAAACAAAACTAAAAAAAATATATACTGCCGACGGATTATTTATCCGTCGGTAAATCTTCTCCTTTAATATTAATGACGACTTTCAGGTCTGTTGGTAAATTTATTTTCCATTTTTTTAATATTTATATTAATTTGAATAATGAACCTATTTTCTTTTATTCAACCACCTATATACAAATATTTAAATAAATGTATATATAAAATAAATATATAAATATGAATCGGAGTCAAATTAATTTTACAATAATAATACGCCATTTCATAATTGAATAAGCCAATTAAAATGAGGGGATGGGGGAGGAGGAAGAGGCCGTGCTGCCAGCGCAGCCATCGCAGCGTTAATACGCTCCTCAACCTGTCGCTGGAGTCACTGCTCGAAGTCTATCTGGACCTGCGCCTGTACTTCGCGCATCCTCTTCAAATCCTCTCGAGAGACTACGCTTGTGGATTGTGCAACCTCTGCAACTCCTTCTGATGCCTCGTCTCTGCCTCCTCGAATTGCGTCTGTAGTTGCTCTAGACAAGGATCGACCTGTTAGGATGATGTAGAGTTGGAGCCTGTATCAAACTCCTTGGCAACGCATCCCGTGCCAAATCTTCGACCCTTCTTGGACTTGACAACGGAGAGGTAGACGTCGTTCGCATCAACAAACGTGCCAGACTCCTGTGATTCAGCACACCTACTCTCCAATGTAGTCTGAACCTCAATGTGATAGATAAAACAAAATCGTTACTTGTTTTCATGCATAATAATGACAAAAACAAAGTTATTATATAAATTAACTTGAGTTTAGAAATTAAATAAACTTACAGCTATCCGATGAGATTTGTGGTCTTTCTGATGCAGACTCAGTAGAAGCTCGTACGCAATGGGTTCCCAACCCGTCTGCTCACGCTGTAACAATTAATTTATTATTTTATCATATATATATATTATTTAAATTATAAATTGTAAACATAATATATATATATATATATATATATATATTATATATATATATAATATATATATATATTTATATATATAAAACTTACGATGTTATGTCATATGCGATTCGCCTCCCGAGACCCGCCTCTATGCTTAGATATCCCAGTACCTGGACCATCTGGCTTACTCATCGTGTTTTTGCTAGCCCTCTGTGATCTTTCAACCTCCTCTGGCCTCGCCCATGCCTCCTACCAATCCTTCCAGTTCTGCTCGCCGAAAATAGCCAATATGACTCCCTTGGCATCGTACAACTGATGCCACTCATTAAGACGGCTAGACCAAGCATAAGACATCAACAGTTAAAAGGCTTGACGTATGTCATCATCAGAATATCGATTCCGGTCACAATCACATAACTCTACATTAAAACATATTTAAGACAATATTAAATAAGTAATTAGTCACATAAATGTAAACATATGTAATGCAATAAATTAAGTTTTTATTTAATGTGAATACATAGAACCGAGGCCACCACGTGTCACGATGATATCGAGGAATATGCACATACCTCCATCAATCTGGTGCACATGAGCCTCGTGGATTCGTCTAAGAATCGCAGGTAAATCTAAAGAGCTACTCCGCACTCTAAAAGTATATAAATTAAAATGAACATTGTTTAGAAGTTGATTACAATTCATAATGATATAAATATCAATAAAACTATTAGACACTAATAATTACCTCCGACCGATGATATAAACATGGATGTCTCTCGAAAGTCGACACGACTCATTATAAATAGGAGGTTTGCCCGGTACAATCTCGGGAGGAGTCGGTCCATCCAGATCCACGTCGTCCAAATGGTCGATCAAATCATCGGAGGAGCCCAACACAGCTGGTTGTGATGACAAGGAGTCTTTGAGACCAGAACCTGAGGGACCATACCCTGAATGACCACCTGATCCTAAACGACCACCTCTAGTAGTACTCTTCCCCCTCCCTCTAAATATCTAAAAGACCTCAAACACATTGTTGAAATTAAATTAAAAATAATTAAAATTAAAAAATTATATTATTTTTCAAATGTTAATTATTTATGCGTGAGTGCGAATTGGACAAAACTCGCCACCCCTTTCACGAATGTATCCAAAAGAAATCCGTCACCCCCCACCGTTTGTACATCCAAGTACGATCAGTAGTATTCATCCTATTTAGGGTGTTAATTATTTGTGATACTAGCAAGAATGATCGATTGTTCTAGAGTGAGAGGAAAAAAATGTGGGCGGCGAAATTTCGACAACATTACGAGGAAGAAGATTAATTTGAATTATGTGTAATGCATCTATTTCATTCATGAATGTTAGTAGAATGTATTATCTTAAAATATGCATTTTTGTTGGCTTCAAAATTTCGACAGCATCTCCCCTTAGTTCTCTAAGAACACATATTTCAGTGCACTCGAGAACAAAAGAAAGATGTATAAACCGAAATTTCAATCAACATAACACATACGCATAAGATATAACCATACTACACCCACATTTCCAAACCCTCAATTTGATACTAAATCCCAAACTGGTCTAAGGTACGTATTCTAGAAGGGAACAATTCAAACTTTAGTATCAAACTCTCTTTTTGATACTAAATCGAATTAAACGAGTCAAAAATACATATTATTCTTATTAAATTAATAATACAAAGTTTAAAAACAATAATATCAACCAAACACAACAATATCCACCAAACGCAAAATAGTCCGTCGGCCACGACCTTTCCATGCATGTACAATACATATATTATTAAAAAAACCAGCCGATCACCACGATCTTCCTATGCATGTACAATATACATTTTTTTTTAAAATTCGGCCGATCACCACGACCTTCCCATGCATGTACTGATTTAACTAGATTTGTCCTTATTTTTATTAGCTTTTTAGTTCGTTTTTCTATTTATTTTTGGTATAAGTTAAATGATTTAAGCGTAATTCCGTACTTTTATAGTTCCAGCTTATTTTATCGTATTTTAATCGTAATTGATGCAAATAGGTGATATTTTGTTGTTTTTCACTTTACAGCTAAGTAACCGGAAGAGTTCAGCGTGTAACTAGATGAGGTTGATGATCAAGAAATGGAGAACGAGCTTTCCGGTGAACGAGTAGCAAAAAGATTGAGAAAAGGAGACACACGCTTTGTCGCGTCGATCGACGTGAGCGTCGATGCTTCGTCGACGTGAGCCATGATCCGCGACGATCGACGCGGAGCCGACGTTACATTCTGAAGCGTCGATTGAAGAGGCGTCGGTCAACACAACTTTCTGAAGTGTCGATCCAAGCACGCGTCAGTCGACGCACCCGCCCAGCCGACGCGCACACCCAGGCAGCGTCGACGCCGAGACCCAGCCTGCGTCGGTGGACGCAGCGTCAACGCTACGGCCCAGTTTTGCAATTTTAGGGTTTCGTGCGCGCCAAGACTTGTTATATCTATAAATACCCTTCATATTTTGAATTTTCAGAAGACACATGAAGACACACGACCTCCTAGGGTATTTTAGCTTATAATAAACATAATTCGACATCTCATAACGAGATTTGAAGACGGAGATCAAGGATCGAAGAACAACGCGTCCAAAACATCGAATTCGCGTTCGGGATTCAATCTTTGCCCAAGATCGACGTGCAACTCCAGAATAGCTGGAGCTTTTCATTTCTTTTATTAGTTACAATAATTAATATAAACTCTTAGTTAATTTCGTAGTTAATTACTTAGTTAATTCCTTAGTTAATTCTAGTTTTAATAATTAGTTTAATCATTTCATGCTTGGATATTGGATTACTTTAGTTTATTTATGCGATTGATTAATGTTAGTTGCTCGTTCTTAGATTCATATGATACATTGTTTAGTGATAATTTCTTATGTTCATGCTCTTAGATTTGTTAATTAGGTTTAATTCATGGTTGCGTTTTATTGATAATTTAATTATTGCTCGTAGTTGATAATATAGTTTAGAATACTTAGGTTAATTATCCTTGTTTAATTATTGCTTTAGCTATAATGATCAATTCAAAATCTTTTAAAACCCCAAATGTACATGTATTTTATTTTAGTTCGTAAATTGAGAAAAACATCCGAAAGACCGAATAGTTGTTTTCTCGAGAGATACGACTCGAGTCAAACTCATCACCCTACATGTTCCTCGTACTCTTGCGAGCAAACTTAAGTGTTTTAATTTAAAATTATATAATTTTAGTGCACAAAAGTTTGGTTCAAAATTTTGGCGCCGTTGCCGGGGAAGCAACGAGTAGGGATTTAAAGATGTTTTTCGTTTTACTTTCATTTTGAGCTATTACTTTCTTTTTATTTTTATTTTCGCACTTGGTCTTTGCCATTTGGTACGTTGATGTATTGTTGAGTGTATGCAAGTAAGGTGATCACTTCAACGCGACCTTACACCATTCATTGACAACATCCACCATTCAAACCCACCAAGACCGAGACCCATTTTTATTCCCGAGAACAATTCTTCAGCAGCAACTGATTTTATTTGCGACCAAGTTCCCGACACAATATTAGGAGCACATTCGATTCGAAATGGCGATTCGCCACCAAGATCGCCTCCACGCCCAATTCAAAATGGGTATGTGAGTGAGCCAATCGTGTTGCAAGTACAACCACTACCACGAGCTTATTGGGCTAATTATCAGCAAAACATGGAGAATGCGGGACAAGACGCGGGACAAAATGAAGGAATTAACCGGCAGCACAATGTGATCAATCACCAACCCAACATGGCGAATATGAGACCAAACGAAGAGATGAACAACAATGCTATTCGCCAACACAACATCGAGAACGTGGCAATTAGGAACGAAGATTTTCTGCAGCATAATGCGTATGCTAATTATCAAAGGCACGTGAACGATTAGTTGGGAAATCAAGATCATGGTTATGTGAAAAACAATTTCAGAAGAAGATAAGAGCGCGAGAACCATTACGCATATGACGACCACTATGAGACAGCTAATGACCGAGTTAGGGAACCAAGGGGAGATCGAGCACCTAGACAGCGCGATTTGGCGCGACCAAAGGTTGTACCTTTTAGGTCAGCAATTGTGCTCGGACCAACCGCAAGGGAAGTGGAGATCAAACCGCACCAACTCAATTTAATCCCGACTTTTCACGGAGGTGCTCATGAAGACCCCTTGGCATTTTTGAACTATTTTGTTGATGAGGTTGGAAGATTTGTGGTTCATGGCCTTAACCAAGAGGAGGTAAAAATGTTTTGTTTCCCATACAACATGAAGGACAGGGCGAAGTCATGGCTACTAGAGCCTGGCTCATTGACTGACTGGGATATGATCAGCGAGAAGTTTTAAACCAGTACTATTCGGCCCAAACTTACGGGGCATCTTCGGAGGCAAATTTCCACCTTTGAACAGTTGGATGGAGAGCTATTTCATGAAACATGGGAGCATTACAAGACGCTTTTGCAAGCTTGCCCCCACCACAACCATTCTCCGCATATGACTAACCAGTTTTTCTTCGATGGATTATTGGACAACGGGAAATGATAAGTAGAGATAGCGGCAGGAGGAGATTTCGGAGATTTGAAAGCCACCGAGGCGAGATGGGTGTTGGAGAAGCAAAGCGAAAAATCTAGACAAACCAACTCTCGGCCTCGTAAAGTGAAGGTCAATGAGATTTCCATTCCCGATCCTGATTTAGATGACGAAAAGTTAGTCAAGGCGAAATGTGAGGAGATATTTGATGAGAAATTAGCTGCTTGGAAGGCCGAGTGAGCGAGCAAGGCCGCTGCTCAGAAGATGGCCGCACCATGTAACCAGTACGAATCCCCTCAGCATTTAGCAGATGAGTATCCAAACAACATAGTGCAGCAAGAAGACATTAACGCAATTCAGAATTATTCGAACCAAAAGAAGTACACTCCGCAACGTGATTATCCTCTTTTCAAGTGGGGCCCAGGGAACCCAAATCATATGCCACCTGATCCGCAATGTCCTCCACCACAATATGCTCAAGCACCACTGCCACCTCCACAAAATAATACGCAAGGGCAGGTGCCTATGACATTTCAGACAATGGATCAGCTGTTGGTTTGGCTGCAGAATCAAGTGGCCGAGACTCTTAAAAATCGAGATGGACTCACTGAGGTTAAAAATGAAATCAATGACATGAAGAAGGCTATATCTGAGAATACAGCTGGGCAGAGGAAACTTGAAGTAGCAATAGGCCAATTATCAACTCACCTAGCCAAGCTCTCGGACGAAAAAGGTAAACTTCCAAGCCAAGCAGAACAGGCATCGGCAGTTCATGTCCTTCGTAGTGGAAAGAAGATTGATAACGGCATAATGGACCAAGAAGATGAAGTCGAGGATAAAACACCAAATCTTGGAAAGGGAGATGATTCTAAACCAGCAGACCAGTTGCATAAATCATCTAATCGATATGTTCCTAGATCCATGCAAGGGGCGACTCCAAATAACTCACGTGGCAATGACGACATTCTTAAACAATCACCACCGAAGCAATTGGCGACACCAATTAAAGATGCTATTCCTTTTCCGAGCCGGTTGCGTCCAGCGAAAGAGAACAAGAGGTTCATGGAGCTATACAACCTCTTGAAGAATGTCAATATCAACCTACCACTTTTGGAGGTAATCAAAACAATGTCCGCTTATGTTAAATTTTTCAAGGAACTTGCTTCGAAACAGAGATGCTTAGTGATGGATCAATACATAACATTGCCGAAGAAAGTTAGCGCGATTCTCAAGAAGCCATTGCCACCCAAGGAACACGATCCTAGAAGTTTCTGCATCACTATTTCGTTGGCTAATGGACAAAAGGCAATAGGAATGTTAGATCTTGGAGCAGGAATAAATTTACTGCCATATTCACTTTATCAAGCGTTCGATCTTGGACCACTAAATCCGACAACCATGCGCCTACAATTGGACGATCGCTCAACCCGACGACCCTTGGAAATAGTTGAGGATGTTTTAGTACTAGTTGGAGAGTTCGTAATTCCAGTTGATTTTGTGGTTCTCGATGTTGGTGAAGTGCCAACCGCAAGCTCGGAGCATACCATTTTACTGGGGTGCCCGTTTATGTCTACCTCTCATACGCTAATTGATGTTCACAAAGGGAGGATGACCATGAGCATTTTTGGCGAGAAAGTGACGTTTTGTCTAAAGGATATTCAAAATAATCCTTCCCCTACCATGATAGATGAATGTTCGTTTGTTGATTCCGTTACATCATGCATTCACGAGCTTATGGGAGTCGTGGTTGTAAACGAATTCGATGACGGGGACGACGCCAAATTTTGGGGGGAGGAGGAGGATACTTAAAAGGATGACTTCGATGAGGAGGTTGATGAGTTTAACGACGAGAAGCGTTTGAGTGGAGAAGAATTGATAGAGTTATTAGGTATTGACATGAGCGATATTATTGAAGAATTTCGGGAAGAATTTGATGTGGAGTTGAAGCCACCGTCGAATCATTCTATGTGCGATTTCCTCGACCCTAACGAAAATTTCGTAGATGTGAAGAACAACAGCGAGACATATGTCAACGATTAGACGAGGAGTAAGAAGAAATCGAGAGAAATTCGCGCCAAAGAATTCAAAAACATACAGTATGAGATTGGGGAATTAGTGCTGTATAATCACGAACGTAAGTTCGATCCAGCTGATTTCGAGGTTGCATGGAGTGGACCTTTCTTGATAAGAGAATTGGACGAGTATGGAGTAGCCACGTTGTATGATGAGGTCGGAAATTCATCCTTTAAAGTTCACAAGCATAGACTGAAGCCTTATTATGACAAACGAAAGAAGACTGGGGTTAATAAGTCGGTGGAGTCCGGAGATCCACCGTACGGTTGGAATTAAAGGAACAAAATAGCGTCGAGCAAGCGACGTTAAAAGTTGCGCTTCTCGGGAGGCAACCCGAGCATTTGTATCCTTTTGTATTTTATTTATTATTTTATTTTGGTTTTTATCTTTTTATAACAGATGGAAGGACTCGAACGAGGAGAATTGATCGAACGAGCGAAGAAAAAGTCGCCCGGAATTCCGCCCGCATTGACGCTGAGGATGCTCGCATCGGTCGACGCGGCGTCAATGCAACTGCCGAGAAAATAGCCTCTGTCACATCGATTGGGCTTGAATCGGTCGACGCAGTGTCGATGCGAACCCCAGACCGGCCCAGATATGTTTAAATTCGGATTTTGCTCGACCGACCCGACCCATATGAGTCTTGACCCGTGGAAAACCCAAGAAAAACACTTAAAATCAACTAGTTGATTAACATGCATTTGTGGTTATTTTTAGTAGTATTTTAGTATCTTTTTATTAGTGTTTTTGGTATAAGTTGGACCATTTAAGCTTAATTTCGTATATTTAGACTTCCTACTTATTTTACCGTGTTTTGATCTAATTGATGCAAAATAAGTGATTATTTGGTGTTTTTCACTTACATCTAAGTAACCGAGAGAGTTCAGCGCATTAGAGATAAAGTATACTGATCGAGAGATGAGAATCGAACTTTCCGGCGAAAAGTAGCAAGTCTTTGGAGTTAACGGTTGGCATTAACGGTTACTTCATAACCTTTAACCATAAACCGTTAGCAGCAGGCCCGAACATGAAAGTAACAGCTAACGGTTGCCACTAACGGTTGCTATAACCATTAGCAACCAACCGTTAGCGGGGCCCAGGAACAGCAGACAGGCTTGCGGCCCAAGTCTCGGAAAATTTTATAAATACCTTCATTAATATAAATTCCGAGTATCTGTGTCTGTGTGCGTGTGCTAACCCTAAAAATAGAGCTGAATCCTAGGGTTTTGGAGACGGAAAACAACAACAAGACGCGACGATCGAGGAGCAACCAAGAATCGACGACGAAAAGTTCTCGAAGCCGTTCGACAATGATTCATCCGTAGAAGTCCAGTTCGCTGCGTTCACTCTTCGAAATAGCCGAAGATCCTTCAATTTCCAGTAGCTTAAACGAGTACTTCGAACTTTTACTTAGTTTTCTCAGTTTTAAATCATTAGTTTTCAAGTTTGCAAATTTTGGATAGTTTATGTTCGTATTGTTTGCTTTCGTTTGGATTCGCTGAACGTATTTAGTTATTTAATCTCAGTTTATTTTCAGTCTTATATGCTTATTGTTGGAAGTTTAATATTCTGTTGGTTGGAGATTAATTCATGCGTTCAGTTTATGTTAGTTTCTGTTAAATAGTTAGTGTTAACTGTTGCTGTTAACCGTTAGTGTTAACCGTTGGACCAATAGTTAGCAGTAACCCTTAGCAGTAACTCTTAACACTTTTAGTTGCTTTGAATTTATTTGTTATTCGAATTCATTTTATGCATGCTGTTGGGTACTTTTAGCTTTTATTTACTTTCTGAATGTTATTTCTTAGATCCTTTAATTATTAATTAGTTTTAATTAGTGATTAGTTAAATGATTAGTTTAATTAATTTAAGTTTAGATAATTTAATTTAGTTTTTAATCTAAGTCTTGTTATTTAAATTCGTAGTTAATAATTATCATCAACCCCCCCCCCCCCCCCCCCCCCAATTTGTATGCGTAATTGTGTTGAACAAACTATTTAAAATTCCGATTGTATGTTCCTTGAGAGACGACTCGAGTCAAGTTGCCAAACTACGCGCGACCCCGTTCTCTTGCGGGCAAGCTATTGATCTTTTGACAAATTTTCATAAGTAGGCAACCAAAAAGCTTGAATCAAAATTTTGGCGCCGTTGCCGGGAAACATAGAAAATGTTTCAAAAATATGTTTGTTCATTTTTATTTTATTTTCAGCAATCTAATTGTATAATTATTTTCTCTAGTCGATGCGTTTAATTTGCTGTTGAGTGTATGCAAGGTCGTAGGTCACTTAGACTCGAACTTGCACCATTTATCGACAACGTTCATCGTTCAAATCAAGCGAGACCACCTCAATCATCCGCAAGTGAATTGTCTGCCATGACTGATTTTATTTGTCATCCATTTCCCGAAATGATGCTGCGGCTGGACAATCCTGCCCACAACAACGAGGACAATCAGCTACCGAGGAACCCACCTATACGACAAAGAAACGAGTACGGGAGTGAACCAATTCGTTCCGACGGACCGGTACCACCTCGAGGATATTGGGAAAATATTTAGTGGAACATGATGGACCAAAATGAAGAGCAAGGAAGAGGGAACATAAATCATAACCACTGCATTCCGGACGACTATTCTGAGAGATCGTACCATGGGAATGATCGAGTTAATGATTGGCTTGAGAATGACAACTACGATGAGAGGAACGAGTACGAGAGAAACTACACGAGGCCGAACAATCAAGAAAGGCGGGGAGCACGCGAACCAAGACAAAGAGAGTTTACAACTCCTCAAGTGGGTCCCTACAGTTCCGCCATTGTGTTGGGGAGGACTGCAAGAGACTTCGAGCTGAAACCTCACATAATAAACAACCTCCCGACATTTCATGGCCTCGCCAATGAAGATCCATTAATTTTCCTCAAAGAGTTTTACGCTGAAGTTAGTAGGATCCCATCTCCGGGACTTCATCACGAAGACCTTCAAATGGTGTGTTTTCCTAGCTGCATGAAGGATAAAGCCAAATCTTGGCTACTTTCAATAGAACCGAGATCCCTGATTGACTGGCCCATGGTTAGCGACAAATTCATTAATCAGTATTACTCAGCTCAGACGACGGGCCACATAAGGACACAAATAGCCAATTTTGTCCAGCAAGATGGGAAATTGTTTCACGTAGCGTGGGAACGTTTCAAATCTCTATTGCAAGCTTGCCCACATCATCACAACTCCCCAGAAATGGTGAACCAACTTTTCTACGAAGGGCTTTTGGACTCCTACAAAAATAACGTAGAAGTAGCTGCTGGGGGAGATTTTGGAAACTTGACAGCAACGGAGGCCAAGAAACTGTTTGAGAAGTTGAGCGAGAAATCGAGACAAACTAATTCTCGACCACGAACGATTATGGCCAAAGAAGTCTCCGAGATGTTAAATGAGAGAGACATGAAGCTCGAAGAGATGACCAAGGAGTTGGCCGCCCTAAGAGCAAAGGTGGCGAATATGGAATTATCAAAGAAGACTGTTGAGTTATGTGCACGATGTAGATTGCAAGGACATGTAGTGGGTGTGTGCACAACCGTGTTTGATAAAGTGGAAGAAACGGAGGTCAAAGCTATTCAAAATTTCCAACCTCAACCTCCAGCGGGAAACACATATCATCCAGGACCTCCCAATCAAAGTAGCGGAGACTTTACGAAATCGAGAAGGACTCACGCAATTAACTGCACAAGTGGATAAGCAAATAACGGATCTCAATGCAAAATTCGAGTCAAGGTTTGATGAACTAGTCAAGTTTGTATAGCAAGGTCATGAGCTTGTTAAGGCTGTGCAGCAAGGGCAGCGACATTCGGATATGATTATAGGACAATTGTCCACGACTATAGCAACATTGTCGAAGGAGAAAAATAAATTTCCGAGCTAAATGGAACACGCATCGGTTATTCATGTGCTGAGAAGTGGAAAAGAGGTATATAATGGCATAGAGCTAGAAAAAGAAGAAGACACGGAAGAAGTCGAGACCCAACCGCATGAAGATACAACCAAACTGGCCGACTTTACGCATAAGTCGACCAACCCATATGTGTCGGGAGCATTGAAAAGAAGGAACAATTTAGCAACTGGCGAACCCATTGATTCCCCAAAGATGTTGACTAGTTATGATCATGTTCCCTTTCCAAGTCGACTTCGTCCGGCGAAAGAAAACAAGAAGTTTATGGAGTTGTACAATTTACTTTAAAACGTGAACATTAATCTCCCCTTACTAGATGTGATAAAGATGATGCCCGCATACGTTAAATTTTTCAAGGATTTAGTCGCAAGAGAACGGCGAATGGAGACGACACAGCAAGTAGAATTAACCAAAGAGGTGAGCGCCATATGCAAGGGTCCGCTACCCAAAAAGGAGAAAGACCCGGGGAGTTTTTTCATAACTATTGCCTTAGGAAAAGGGCAAACGGCACGTGGAATGCTCGACCTTGGTGCAGGGATCAATTTGATGCCGTACTCACTATATAAAGAATTTGACCTAGGAACAATGAGGCCGACTACGATGCGACTACAAATGGCGGATCAATCAATTAGACAACCGCTTGGGATAGTTGAAGATGTATTAGTTCAAGTTGGCAAACTTGTAATTCCAGTTGATTTCATCATACTTGATGTTGGGGAAGTTCCAAAAGAAGGCACGGAGCATACTATTCTACTAGGTCGACCATTTATGTCCACCTCTCATACTTTAATAGATGTGAACAAAGGAAGGATTACCATGTCCGTCTTTGGCGAGTCGGTAACTTTTTCACCTAAAGACATCCATAACAGCCTTTCATCATTTATGCTAGATGAGTGTTCATTTGTAGATCTAATCGATTCTTGTGTCCATGACCTCCAAAGCGTTACCATTATAGAAAGGTTTGACGTCGGGGACGATGAGGAGCATTCGAGTGGAGAGGAATTGATCGAATTGTTGGGAATCGATATAGGAGAAATCATAGATGGAATTGCTGGTTGTAGTGCTGCATTGCGCAAAGAGAGCGACGCACCAAAGATCAAGCCAAAAGTGGACTTGAAAACACCACAAACTCATGCGGAGTACGTTTCCCTTGACCCCTACAACAATTTCAAACGTGCAATGAACAAAGGCAAGGCATACAATAGCAAGGATTGGACGACAAAGAAGAAGAAGTCGAGCGAGGTCTATGATAAGAAGTTCAAGGTTGGTCAACTAGTACTATATAATTCCAATCGTAAGTTTGATCCAACCAATTTCAAGGCCGAATGGAGTGGACCATTTACGATAAATAAGTGGATGGGTACGGAGTTGCCACTCTATACGATGAGTGTAAGAAGTCAAAATTCCAAGTCCACAAGCATAGAATCAAACCTTTCTACGAGAAATGTGGGCTGAATCGCGATCGTGATAAAGAAGACTTGGTGGGGCCCCCATGGGCTAAAAATTAATCGCATGGAATCGCGTCGAGCATAAGACGTAAAATGTTGCGCTTCTTGGGAGGCAACCCAAGCGTTAGTTAGTTTTCAATTTTTCTTTTTCTTTTTCTTTTTTTTATTTTTATTTTATTTATTTTGGTCTTTATTTCATTTTATTTCTGTTTTAATTGTGTCAATTGCCGTGGTGCGTTTAATTGGGTGTTAATGTGCAGAATCTTCAATTTAAGCCGAAAAAGTGTACCTAACGGTTACCATAACCGTTAATGAGTAACCGTTAGTACCTACGGTTGCTGCACTCATTTACCTATAAGCGCAAGATTCAGACCAACTAACGGTTACCTAACGGTTGCCCTAACCGTTAGGAGTAACCGTTAGCTACCCAGGTGCGTTTAATTTGGAGCTGAATTGTTTGGATTTTTTTTGCAAGAAGGTAAGTTTAATTTTTTTTTTTTGGGATTTTGGGCGTAAACCATTAATGGAAGCCTAGATTTTATTTATTTAAAGAGAATCATGAACTAATTAGGGAAACTTCTACCTTATTTGAACTTAGATTCACTTGAGGATTCCTACTTTTAGGGCTTTCATAATCCTATGTATTTGACACCCCCTTGAGAAACACAAACAAATTTTCCCAAGCTCTTTTCTTTTCTCACCAACAACAATGGAGGAATTTGTCGAGCGTGACGAGTATAATAAGGTGATGAAGGATTTGGAGGACGTAAGGCAAGAGTTGAAGAAGTTGAAGATAGAAAATCATGATCTCAAATTTGAAAAATTGGGTTCCTCTTGGGAAGTCAATAAATTCAAAGCCTTGTGGAGAACGGAACAGCAAAGAGCTCTTGAACTTTCCAAGAGACGAGAGGCTTAAGAAAATTATTTATAGAGCTAGTCTACCCATCTACCCCGAGCATGTTCCCGCGAACGAACCCGAGGATTCCAAGAAGTCGCGAGTCATTTTATTTGAAGTTTTATTTGAGTTGTTTTAATTAGTCACGAGTTGTTATTCATGTTTGTCCGCGATTACGTTCAAACATATTAGTTTTCTCGTGAGATGCAGTTTTTAATTTTCTCGTTTATCGCCAATCGAGGCCGCATTCCGACCCAATCATTGCCACCAGTCATCTGCACGCGACAATTGATAAATAACTGTGCCTTTTTATTTTAATTTTTTTCTTTTTTTATGTCTCAGTCTTGAAATTTGCATTTGTGCGTTGATCCATTTCTAAGTGTGCAGGAATAGTTACAAATTCTTAAATTTTGGAATGCAGCGCACAACTAACAGTTGACTAAAGGTTACACCAACCCTTAGCACTAACAGTTGGTTAACCGTTAACACCAACCCTTATCACCAACCATTAACGGCCCAGACTTTGCAGAAATGGAAGGTTCTCAGCGTGAAATTTCGGGAATTTAATTCCCAAAAAGGTAAGATTCGATTTTCCCCAACTCTTGGACGCATTTTAACTCATGGGAATAATTTTGTTACCTTCTTTTGAGTTCTAATTAAATAGGGTAAGTTTATTTAACATACCTTAATTCTTTAATTAAAGAAGAATCTGGATTCCTAATCTTAAAGCCCAAGGTATCTATAAATAGACACCTTCTAGGGTTCAATACTTCACAATTCCTTCAAGGCTCTCTCAAAACCTCTTCCTTTTTGCCCAAGCTTATAAGCCCTTTTTCCCCAACCATGGCTCATCGTCTACGTGCAACTATCGTGCGAAGCCTTCGAACTGCGTTGTCCAAAGCTCGCGAGGAGGCGGAATCCATATTCGCCGATTTAAGGCGCTCGTTGACGACGATTGCTTCCATGCAAAGAAATATCGAGGAGACGAAGGCTAAGTTAGACATGGAGAAAGAATATAGCACGTTCTTATTCCGGGAGGGATTGGAGCTCATGCGTCAAGCTCATAACCTCTGGCAACGTTTGTTGGTGAAGGAAGAAGAAGTTCGTCAACTTGAAGAAGTTAGAGGCAACCTCATACTGAAACAAGAGATATGGAAGAAGGAGTTGAAGGGCGCCCTTGACAAGATTGCCGAGCTCGAGGAGAAGATTTATGAGCCTGGCAAATGAACCTTTGAATCTGCCTAGTCTAGCGAGCCGTAGTTTGCAAATTTCGCTTTTAGTCGAGTCATTAGGATTTTTAATCCTAATTTATCTTTTAGTTTTCTATTTTAATTCTCGTATTTATTTTTACTTTATTTAATTTTCGTTGTTCACGGCTCGTGAATTATTAATAATATTTATTTGCTTTCTGATGTTCGTGTTTTGAATTATTTTAAACACTCCACCCTTATTACTTTATCACTCCAAAATCAAATTCATGCATCCTCTTAAAGGGAAATATATAGGGGTGTTCGCTCAAAGCACTCAAGAATTTTTATATGGGGACGTGTTTACGCTCAAATCATACAAATACAAGCACAATGAACAAGAACCAAAAATAAATCTCTTCTCAATCGCAAATTAAGTGTGTTATCAACAAAGAAATCGGAAAAGGTCTTTTCGGGTTGCAATGTAAGGCTCTTTGGATGGGTATGGAATATATAAGTTGTGTGGCTAACTCATGATCTAACGTGATCAATAACTCCCCAAACCTATTCTAATCATGACGCAATTTGCTTCACCTCGTTCAAAAATAAAAAAAAACCTCACTAATCACTCATAACGTAGCCTTTAAATTAGGTTATTTCTCAACTCGAAATGCTAAAACCGACTTGAAGCTCAAACCACTTAAACACAATTGAAGCTTATTATATGCTTCTAAACAACTCATGCCTTTAAATATTAGGCTTCATAAAATAAACAATAATCAACTCAAGCCTTTATTAGCGAGTAGACAATGAATAACACAATTCAACTAGACTCACCATCCTTCTTTTTTTTTCTTTTTTTATTTTATCCCCCTTTTATTCTTTTTTATGGGGTCATTTTTTTTTCGGATGGTGGTCTTTTATTACAAAAATTCATAAAATCATAAATTCCTAATAAAAATTCCAAAACTCTAATAACCAATAAAAATAACGAAATCCTACCCCATGCTTTTAATGGGTTGTAGGGGTTGACTCAAAACACACATGGCTATAGGCATGGATTAATTTGCTATGATTGGCTCATTCAGAATTTATAGTGGCAAAAAATATATGGATATGGCCGGAAATAGGGTTTTTTCTGTGCCTTAACCTCATTTTCAAAGTCAACTACACACAGCGGTTTCAAAGAGATCTCAAATCAAAACTCATTCAAGTACATGCAAAGATGATAATCACCCAGGCTACTCACTAGCTTTTTTCATGAAAAGGTTTTGAATTGACGCTGCTTTTAAGGTTTTATGAAATCAATTGCGTCCAAGTACCATTTTACAATATATAATGATAAAAATAAAAATTGAAAAATTATGCACTTATACACGCTCAAAGACAAGAACATCAAATCAAACATAGTTAACTTCGACAGGCAAGCCATACAAACACAAACCAGCGCGGAAATAGCCAATTAATCACACATAATCATGTTTAAATAATTTCAAGTGACAAATCACGAATTCAAACATGTAATAGTAACAAGAATATCAAATCACTCGACCCCACCCCCCCTCTAGAAAAAGGTGGGAAACTTATGGTTGCCATAAATAAAAATGAAAGTAAGGAGAGGTAAAGAAAACGTCCCTGAATAAGTAATCGGGTCGAGTCGCGTCACTTTGAATTCGTACATCAGCTCGCCGTGTGAGATCGTCGTGATATTGAACAAAACTTAACACAAGAAAATAAAGAAAAACATATCTAACAAGAAAATAAATAACATAACATAAAAATGTCAAAGTGAAACATAAGTCAACGGCTAAAAATAAAATAGAAAATACATCAAGCATTCGGAGGCATATGGTCATGTGGACCCTAAAAAGGCATAAAATTCATCGGTTCAACAGGCGGTGCTGGCCCTGGACCGTTCTGTCCATCTAATCAAAACTGCGCAAAATCGGTCATCAGCGAAGTTAGCAAGCTCCCGTGAGCCTCAACGCTCTTGTATAACTGACCCATCTTCTCATGGACCTCTTTAGCTTGCTCCAAACCCAATCGTGCGTCCACCCTACCGGACACAATATCGTACTCCATGCCCGTGAGTCTATCATAAACATTATCCCTAAACTCCCGAAACTCACTCAAGAAGGCAGTGAAGTAAGGTGGCACCGCAGCATGTGCTCCACTAGCATCCCCGTAAAACCGCTCAGGAGGGGGCTCTACCGTCTGCTCGACAAAACGCTCCGTGTGGGGCTCGTCAGAAAGCCTCGTCTGACGAACAGAGTCATGACTCCCCACAACTTGAGTCACCTCGTGAATCTGGCTACTCTCCCCATCCTGGCTCGCAACAATCTCAGTCCCTGTAGTCGCCTCGTCATCAGTCTCCTCATCATCAATGAGTACAGTCACTCGCTGCCGTACTTCTCTCCGCTGCCCTAGTGGTCGGTATACTCTCCATGCCAACTCGAGAGACTGCGGATCGTGACTAACATTTTCGTGGCCCGGCTCAACCCCACTGAACTCAGCGAGCTTCGTGATAAATAAACCATGGATCATCGGGTTTTCCCGCTCATCTCCCATCTTCCGGACATTACTTATACTCTGGATAGTCAAAGGAAGAACCTGTACAGTTAAACCTCAAGTCATGCACCAAAGAGCATATAACTCGTCCTTGTTGATTATCGTCGGCTCCTCCTTTCAAATGACGCATCGAGTGAGGATTCGATAAGCCGCGCAAAGGGCATTGTCCATAACCATCGAGAGGGGGTATTGAATCCTCCACGCGTATATCTCCCCAGTAATCTCCTCCCAAAATGCATACTCGTCGTAGCGGTGATCTCGCCCACGGAGTGTCTTGCGATCATTGATATCGAGGCAACCCTCAACTTCTCCCCAATCCATAGTATACTCCACCCCATTAAAACGAAAGTATAAAGCCCGATTGGGCATGAGCTCGAAAGTAGTGTAAAACTCGAGCATCAACCGCTTGTAGGCCGGGGATCTCAAACGTGCCCAATGGATGCACTCTAGGTTCTTAATGTAGCCTACGAATCTCTCGGCGAAATGATTCCCTTCAACCGCCTGATCCATCCAATAGTCTATGTCTATATAAACCGGACTTATGATCAATCGACCTAGCAAAGAATGGTAAAGGTCGACCTATTCTTCATAAACCGGAAAAGGGGCTCCAATTTTGTGGTCTAAGTTTCGACGTGGGGGTGACTCCATTAAAATAAAAAACAAGTGGTAATAAAGGAGAAACGACGGAAAAAGGACCGGAAAATTGGAAAAAATTACGCTGCAGAAACCTAAGGGTTGGTCTTAACGGTTAGGGCAACCTTTAACCCTAACGGTTACTGCTAACCCCTTCCCTTTTCCTTCACTTCTCAATTCCAAACTTCAAATTTTTCCTTCTTCAAAAATCACTCTTTCTTAAATTTCTCACAAACACCTAACCAATCCACCACAAATTTGAAACAATTCGTCACACCTACTACATTGCCCAAAATTACCATCTCCAAATTTTAATTCAAGCAATCTCTCCAAGACGGGCTACAAGGGTTGGGGTAACTTTCGGGCAATTTATTCGATTCTACGGAAAATCGATGAGGTACTTCCCTTGAAACTCTCTTGGGACTATTATTATCATTGTTTGGTTGTGTTGGGAAGTTGTTGGTGCAAGGATTACTCTAGATTGTTGTTGGTTGAACACGCACACCAAGTGTTCGACAAAATTCCCCAAAGAACAAAAAGTTTTATTTTTCAAGAATTTTCGTTCCCGTTAACATTCGTATTGTTTGATTATGTCTAGAGAGGGAAAACGCAAAGATATTTCGGGGAAATATGGCGCACCGTTCCCAATTTACGAAAAAAAGGAAGGGGATGTTTTTAAAAATATTAGAAAATGGGGGTTCGCCACTCATCGGATTTTGAACATCAATGGACTTGAGGAAGAGTCCTCGAATGGCTCGGAACACCACACCGACCTTTCCCGCTTTGTCGATGGCCTCGGGTGTGGGTACTTTGCCCAAATGCACTTGCCCGGATTTAGGTTAGCTTATGCTCGATTTGTTCTTGACTTTGGTAATCCGGAACGACGAGATGTTCAAATGTAGTCTAGGTGGGAATGACGTTTTTGTTAACAAGGAAATCTTTGGCAACATCTTTGGTTTCTCGACCGAAGGGGACCACCCGGTTGGAGTTCAAGGCTTCGACTTAGTCTCTTTTTGGGGGATGATTACCGGGGGAAACACAGGCGATTGCAAGCGATTTCCTTGCTCGAAGATTCAAGACGACGCCCTCTATGTCGCCTATAGGATCCTTGGCCACATCATTCTATGCAAGAACGAGGCCACCTACGCGACCAAGTCCGAGCTCTACGTTCCTCAATGTCTTCTCGATGGTCGTCAAGTCCGGTTATACCCCTTGATCTTACAAGGATTCTATAATGTTACTAAGGGTACGCCGGGAAGCAAGACGCCACTTCTCTCCTTTGCACCGTACATTACTGGCCTCGCCCGTCACTTCGGGTTCGATCCGGCCGAAAGCGGTTTTCATCCACTCGGGACTACTTCACTATCTCTTACGCGTGCCCCTGCACCCCGAGTGAGGTCTTCGACTCAAGGAGGATCTTCATCTCGATCGGACGAAGACGATGGCGACATGGATATGGAGCAAGCGCGCCGTTCTACTTCGGTCCCGAATCCCGATTGGGGCCAATATTTTGAAGAAAACCGAGCATTCCAATTGAAGATGTTCTATAAGCTCCAAATCATCGACGAGAAGATTGATACGAACCACGAGCAAAACCGTCGGAGCTTAAGGAAGATGCGAGCTCGCATTTCAAAGCTCGAGGAGAGGTTTGAGGCGGCATACCCCACACCGAGCATGGATGTTGACGAGAACCCCGAGGATGATGATTCCCGCGAGTTCTAATCTTGTATCTTTATTTTTATTATGCTTTATTTAAAAAAAAAAGGAAAAATATAAAAAATCAAAAAATATTGTTATTTTGTTTTTTTTTTGCTTGTTTTGTTTTCTTAGGACAATTCATTTAGCGCACATGGAAGCAAGGCCAAATTTCCCAAATCGACGAGTAGCGGCTCGACTACTATTATTTTAGGGATGTTTTCTTTTTCCTTCCTCTTTTTGAATTTTGGATGTATTTGTGGCAATCCGGAGATTGCCGAGATTTTTAGAGAAGGGGGTGGTCGAGTGTGAATTGTATTGATTAATTGTGTAATTTTATTTAATACTTGGCCTGTAATAATTATATGCTTAAGTGCAATTAATTGCTATTCCTGCGCGATAATTGTGTTTGTATGGCTTGCCTGTCGAAGTTGACTATGTATGATTATTTTTTTTCGTCTTTGAGCGTGCATAAGTGCATAAATTTTTCAAAATTATTATTTATATATTGTAAAATGGTACTTGGACGCAATTGATTTCACAAAACCTTAAAAGCAGCGTCAATTCAAAACTTTTTCATGCAAAAAGCAGTGAGTAGCCTGAGTGATTATCATCTTTGCATTGCTTGAATAAGTTTAAGTATTGATATCTCTTTGAAACCTCTGTGTGTAGTCGACTTTGAAAATGAAGTTAAGGCACATATAAAACCCTATTCCGGCCATATCCATATATTTTTAGCCACTATAAATTTTGAATGAGCCAATCATAGCCAAATAATCCATGCCTATAGCCATGAGTGATTTTATTTTTGAGTCGACCCCCACTTACCCATTAAAAGCGTGGGGTAGGAGTTCGCTATTTTCTATTGGTTATTAGAGTTTTGGAATTTTTATTAGGAATTTATGATTTTATGAGTTTTTGTAATAAAAGGCCACCATCCGAAAAAGAAAAAAAGAAAAAAAAAAGAAAAAAAGACCCCATAAAAAATTATAATAAGGGGGAAATAAATAAAAAGAAGAAGAAAACGAAGGATGGTGAGTCTAGTTGAATTGTGTTAGTCATTGCCTACGCGCAAATGAAGGCTTGTGTTTATTATTGATTTTTTATGAAGCCTAATGTTTAAAAGGCATGAGTTGTGTAGAAGTGTATTATAAGCTTCAATTGTGTTTAAGTGGTTTGAGCATCAAGTCGGTATTAAAGTTTCGAGTTGAGAAATAGCCTAAATTTTAAGGCTACGTTATGAGTGTTTAGCGAGGTTTTTCTTTTGAACGAGGTGAAGCAAATTGCTTCGTGATTAGAATAGTTTGGTGAGTTATTGATCATGTTAGATCAAGAGTTAGCCACATGACTTATATATTCCATACCCGTCCAAAGAGCCTTACATTACAACCCGATAAGACCTTTTCTGATTCTTAGTAGTGACAGCACACTTAATTTGCGATTGAAAAGAGATTGATTTTCTGTGCTTATTTATTGTGCTTGTAATTGTATGATTCGACTGTATACATGTCCCATGCAGAAAATAGTTGAGTGCTTTTGAGCGTACACATATATATTATCCTTCGTGAGGAAGCATGATTTTATTTTGAAGCGACAATGTAATAAGAGTGGAGTGTTTGATGTTGCATTACTTGTATCTATATTTTCAAAATTATGTATATAGCATAGCACGACTCTTGCTTGAACTTATTTTCATTATAGTTATACTTTGAATCTATCGTTTGTTCGAGGACGAACAAACCAATTAAGCGTGGGGTAGTTGATTTACGTAGATTTATCCTTATCTTTATTAGCTTTTTAGTTCGTTTTTCTATTTGTTTTTGGTATAAGTTGGACGATTTAAGCGTAATTCCGTACTTTTATAGTTCCAGCTTATTTTACCGTATTTTAATCGTAATTGATGCAAATAGGTAATATTTCGTTGTTTTTCACCTTACAGCTAAGTAACCGGAAGAGTTCAGCGCGTAATTAGATGAGGTTGATGATCAAGAAATGGAGAACGAGCTTTCCGGTGAACGAGTAGCAAAAAGATCGAGAAAAGGAGACAGATGCTCTGTCGCATCGATCGACGCGAGAGTCGATGCTCCGTCGATGCGCGCCATGATCCGCGACGATCGACGCGGAGCCGACGCACTACCGACGCTACATTCTGAAGCGTAGATTGAAGAGGCGTCGGTCGACGCAACTTTCTGAAGCATCGATCCTAGCACGCGTCAGTCGACGCACCCGCCCAGCCGACGCGCACACCCAGGCAGCATCAACGCCGAGACCCAGCCTGCATCGGTCGACGCAGCGTCGGCGCGACAGCCCAATTTTGCGATTTTAGGGTTTCGTGCCAAGACTTATTATATCTATAAATACCCTCCATATTTCGGATTTTCAGAAGACACACGACCTTCTAGGGTATTTTAGCTTATAATAAACATAATTCCACATCTCATAACGAGAATTGAAGAGGGAGATCAAGGATCGAAGAACAACACGTCTAAAACATCGAACTCGCGTTCGGGATTCAATCTTCGCCCAAGATCAACCTGCAACTCCAGAATAGCTGGAGCTTTTCATTGCTTTTATTAGTTACAATAAGTACTCTAAGCTCTTAGTTAATTTCGTAGTTAATTGCTTAGTTAATTCCTTAGTGAATTCTAATTTTAATAATTAGTTTAATCATTTCATGCTTGGATATTGGATATTGGATATTGGATTACTTTAGTTTATTTATGCGATTGATTAATGTTAGTTGCTCGTTCTTAGATTCATATGATACATTGCTTAGTGATAATTTCTTATGTTCATGCTCTTAGATTCGTTAATTAGGTTTAATTCATGGTTGCGTTTTATTGATAATTTCTTATGTTCATGCTCTTAGATTCGTTAATTAGGTTTAATTCATGGTTGCGTTTTATTGATAATTTAATTATTGCTTGTAGTTGATAATATAGTTTAGAATACTTAGTTTAATTATCCTTAGTTTAATTATTGCTTTAGCTATAATGATCAATTCAGAATCTTTTAAAACCCCAAATGTACATGTATTTTATTTTAGTTCGTAAATTGAGAAAAACATCCGAAAGACCGAATAGTTATTTCCTCGAGAGATACGACTCGAGTCAAACTCATCACCCTACAAGTTCCTCGTACTCTTCCGAGCAAACTTAAGTATTTTAATTTAAATATCTATAACTGGGGTGCACAAAAGTTTGGTTCATGTACAATATAAAATAAAATGTTCAGCATGCATGGCAATATATATAAATTCGATAATGTAATATGATAACCTAAACTCTGCCTAAATTCAATAAAATCGAAACCTACATTTCTAGTTAGATACGATTGTACCCTAATTTCTTAAATATTAACTAATTTACCGTTAAACTATGACTAAATTCGAAATTGGACCTTAATTATCCAATTAGATACGATCAAATTCTAATTATTTTAAAAAACAAATAAAAAACAAATAAAAAATAGATTTTAATATTCTGTTTTAATTAATTTGAAACAGGAAATTATTTTTTTAGAAAACAGATTTTGAAATTTAAAGAAATAAACAATAAATTAGAAAACTTAGAAAATCTAATTTCCATTTTAATTTAATTATTTTTAAACAATTAAAATAAATTTCAAAAACAAAATAAATAATAAACATATATTTTAACTATAAAAAACAAAAAAAAAAAAATCCAAATCTGTTTTTCAATTAAATCAACCCTAAATCTAAAATCTTTCACAATTGCATAAATCAAGCATAAATTCGTAAATTGAACCCCCAATTATATTTGTCAAAACCTAATTCCTAAATTCAAACCCTAAACCACAAATTAAAGCTAATTCAACCCCTCAATCGTAATTTAAAACCATAAATTACAAATAAAATTAAATCAATAACCTAAAAAAATAAATTCAATTTGAATTAAAAGGTAACATATACCTTAATATATGACGGTGGTGGTGCTCCAGCGTGTGGCGGTGGCCGCTTCTTCTCCCTTTTCTCTCTCCTGCTCGCGACTTTCGTCTCTCCATTTCTTCTTCGCATGAACGAAACAGACTGTCGTCCCGCTGCAGTTTTATTAAACTTCCCGACGGACAAATATATGTGTCAGCAGGCAAAAAGATAAGAAACTTATGGGTGACCTAGTGGGGAAAAAATATCATTATAATGACTTTATTTGTAATTCCTCCGTTAAAAACATGTGTTGATTAGATATTTCAAAAAAATAGTTTATATTTCAATTCATTTTTCGATCGTTGGATTTTTGGTCTTTATTCGAAAGGGTTCCATATTTTGATAGGTGCTTGGGTTGATAGGTTTCTATTGTTATTTTCTTTTTTTTTCCAAGGTTTAATATTGTTGTTGCACTAGAAAAACAGTCTCACATGTATACCAAGATTAAAAATCTAAAAACCAAACAACGTTGCTAACAATGACAGATAAATACCATTATAATTCGCTTCTAAGAACCCCAATAATCATTAGCATCATTAATCTTATTACACAATTTCCGAGTAGTTTAGTTTTTTTGTATCGGTACTATTTTTATTTTTGAATAACATACAGTGCAGTGATTATGTTTACAATAAATTCATTATAATAAATATATAGTGTGAACATGAGCAACAATCTTGCAAGAGTAAACTAAATACAATAAATAAGCAAATAAGCTTATAATTTAGAAGACAAGAAAATGAGTATTTCTTAGAAATCTAAATACACTATGAAATAAAAGAAAATCTCTTAGTATTATTTGTAATGTTTAGGGATTCAAATCTATGCTACCAATAATTTATTTTAGTTTACCTTTAAGTCATTTTAAAAGTGATAAAAGAAGTTTATATTTCACCTTTTCAAATTATATTTCATATTATATTCCACATTGAGTACATGTTCGTTACGTATATTATGCGTATTTTTGAAAAGGCACTACTACAAAAACACCCCTATAATATCGATTGTTTTGACTCATAGGCATCGCTTGTACTACCGATGCATATTATACCGATGCTAAAAGTAGGTACTTTAGGCATCGGTTATAGAACCGATGCTAATAAGTGACATAAGCATCAGTCGTTTGACCAGAACTGATGCATATAGTAACCACATGCTGATGCCTAAAGTCTATGTATAGACTCTTTTGGCATCGGTTGTTCCAGAACAACCGATGCCTAAAGCCTCTCTATAGGCATCGGTTTTTCCAAAACAACTGATGCTTAGTGTGTAACTACAAGCATCGCTTATTAATGTCTACCTATACGAATCGGTTATTTTACTGACAACCGATGCCTAATGTCTAATTATAGGCATCAATTTTCATCAAATAACCGATGCCTAATGTTTAAGTATACGCATCGTTTGTTTGTAAATAACCGATGCCTATAATATCAATATAGGCATCAATTATTTTAACAAAATCGATGCATAATGTTTACTCATATGCATCGGTTTTTTCCCAACAAACGATGCCTATAATAATTAAAAAACACCATTTAGGCATCGGTTGTTCCAAAATAAACCGATGCTCATTCGGTTGATTATATGCATCGGTTTGCACAAACCGATGCATATTTGTAAATTTTGAAAAAAAATTCAAATTTCAAAATTTTATTTTAATACCTGTCCAAATAAGTGATAATTTCTTTGCAAAATTTTTTTTATTATTAATACCTAATACTTGTCCTAAAATTAGTAAATAATATATGAAAATTAAAATAAACTAACATCAACAAAAATGTACTCATTACTAAAAGTAGCAAACCGTGTCAATATGCAAATTTTTATAAAACAAGTTGATTGTACAAATTAACCAAAGTGTCACAAATGTCAATAAAAACTTCAACAGCGCATCACGAATTAAGCAAGAAATCCACAGACCACGAAGCTCCTCATAATTGTCTGCACCAAGTTACAAAATAAACATTAGATAAGTATAAACTACTAAAAAGTAATTAAAAATATAAGAAAAAAAATACATATATACGAGTATTTATTGAATAACGTTTTCTGCCCATAGCTCATGAATTTCATCAATTCTTTGTTGCTCGTATAGTTCAAATCCAAATGAGGCCAACACATCCCAAATCAATATTTTAATTTTTTATTTTAAAATAAAGTGTTTAAGTTTGGAGTTTAAAAAATATTCAGTAATTTTTACTAATAAAATGAGTTCACACTTACCCTGTCTAAAGAAGAAGCTCCAACCATTTCAGTGCAAATCTCATGCATATACCTCATAACATAAAAACCACACTCATTTTCTCCGGGTTGCGATTACACTACAAAATCATACATGAAATAAATTTAGCGAACCGAAAAATATACTATTAGTTATTCATACCTTAAAAAACATAACTTACCGCCAGATTACTCCAACCCATGTCTTTTCCTCTCTTTGATTCTCTTGTCCAAAAGGTCCGAATTGCCCTACAAATAGTAATCAGTTCACTCAAGGAGTTAATAAAGCAAGTATTATTTGAATAGTATTCGAAAACTATTACTTAAAGTAGTAACTAAACATTTATACTATTAAAATCAAAATGAGCGCATGAAGAAGCCAATCTTATATTACATCCAACATGAAAAACTTGAAGCAGTTATATGAATGGAAACACACAGACTAAGTATTTGCTCAAATGAGACCAACACAATGTACATGCTAAGTCACATTTCAATCAAATCAATCCAATCACATTAAAATTTGCAGGAAATAGAAGAATAACAGTCGGTAGCATACATTTGAGATAGAATAAAACATACACCATTGATCACTTTAGCTGTAACATCCTTATATGGGAGCAGTTCATTTGCTATATTCAAGTGGTCAACATGACCCTTTACAAAAGAAAATTAAAAGTATATTTATTAACTCAGGCCTGATATTAAGAATCTTAAAACTGAAAACCATTAAATAAACATCATTCGTTTTAAAGCAATCACAGAAAGAATAACCAGGAGATATGTGCAAGTGAGCTAAACTATACAAATAACGTCAAACAAAAAGATGAAAATGAAGGAAGCTAACTCAGAAAACACTTTACTTGTCTCAAATGATGAAGGTACTTGGCAAATCTACTTCAATATATGGTTTTATACCAGGAAATGAAAATATCAAAATTACATAATGGTATGAAACAACTTGACCATGAATTGCACACAAAATCTAAACACGAGCAGAGCACTAAGATGTAATACTATTACTAAAAACTACCATAATTAAGTTTTTGTTTCATTCAAGAGACAGTACATTATATTAATAATAAAGGCCTGTAGGAGAATATGTTTTTATGATTTTTTGAAAAAAAGAAGTAAGATACCATTTCAAAAAAAATAGACACAAAATAGAGGTGGGAATTTACTTACGTATTAATATGCGCCTTGATGTCCAACTCCCTTTTATATGCCTTTGAATCTAACAGATAAACCAAGTTCACCCGAAGACATATCAGTTGTAGCACCAAGTGGTCACTACATTTTCATAAGCACAAAAATTAATTACCTTTACAAATATAATGATTGTAAAGGAGTAATGGAAATAAAGAACAAAAAATAGTCTCTCTTACTCATCAAGGTATGGTGCTAGAATGAATGTCCTGTTAGACATTGCATCGAAGGCATCAACTAAGTACGACGTCACAGCAGTAACATCACTCAAATTTTTTTTTGAGATCTGCGCATGATAAATAAATCTGAGGGAGTTGGAGCAATAATTCTCGAACAAACCACTAAGATACCCGTATGTTCATTAATTAGTATACATTCAGAACTAGATAAATTTAAGCTAAATATTGAACTAATGATAAGAAAAGAGACAGCTCTTACTGCATATATACTTGCACAACAGCAATACTAAGCCACCCCATTTTAAACAAGCTCCGAATATCTTCCATTAGCACATGAATTTCTTTGCTCTTTAATGATCGAAGACGGTGCGCTTTAGGTCCAATGAGATGTAGTCTAAATGCACAGGTATCAATAGAATCAATGAGTGTAGCTCTTTACAACTCTCTCCTAAAGTCTCAAAGACAACATCATTGTTTCTACCAGAAAAATAGGCCCTGGAAAACCTCGACCTCTTGCTTGAACGATATTCCAACCTGCTCCAACAAAGACACGTTAGAAAGGACCACCAGAGGATTTTTGGTGGAAACCTCTCCGATGCTTAAATCAGTTAAACTGTAAATTCTCAAGTTCAGGAAAACAAGAAGACATGCTTGAGATTGCGTACCTCTCAGCTTTGGGTTTAGGTATTTTATAGTTTCTTATCAAGTGGGGCCCTTCCGAGATCCCGAAAACAGAATTCGGCGAATCTCGTGCCGTAATTGATAATGATCAGGTCATCCCCTCTGCCTCTAGGAGAGGAATGATTAAGAAGGCGCTATATCATCCATTCTTCCTCTAGGGGAGGGTAGATCAGAAAGTGTGAGGTCATCCCTTCTTCCTCTAGGATAGGTTTAGATCAGGAAAGTGTTCAGGGCGAATTAGATCAGGAATCCTCTTCTCTGGTTCTTGAACTGAACTTCACAACTTTTATTAACATCAATTCAGATCAGGGTGATATTAGGTCAGGTCTAGCTAAACCAGGTCTGGATCTCAAACTAGGATTTATTCAGGGAACATCAACCAGTGCCCCCTGCAATGGTTGGGGTACACCTGTGCGCCTTTAGGGTTTCCCCCGAGGAAAATGGGGCCCTTCATGCCTTTTCGAGTCCAGTATCTGTATAAATCCCAAAAAATCTGCCTGTTTGATCAGGTCGAATCATTAAGGCTATTTGTAACGTTTCATATTCAGCAGTGGTTCCAAACCCTATCACGCCTCTTCGGGTACTGTTCCTTTGACAGGTCAGTGATAGTTATAATCCCAGCACGTCTTATCGGTTACTGTTCCTCTGACATGCATTAAATGCGGGAATCCCATCAAAATCCCGATTTTTCCTCGAAATTCATTTATTAAAAATCCCTTTTCCTTTTTCCCTCGCGGTTCCCTCTTTCTTCTTCACTTCTCTCATTCTCAGACAATTTCGCTCTATACTTTTCTCCCAAAAATAGAAGTTGAATACTCTCTTCGAGTCCAATGTTTTCCAACCACCTACATCACCAGGTATTTCTCCGATCTTTTCTTTCTTCCAATAACCTCCACACAATCATCTTCCTCCTCCGACTACTCTATTACTGCAACCCACTCCCCCGTAGCGTCAGTCCTTTCATCGCCATCGTCCTTTGAATACCCTCCGTTTATTCTCGGCCAGCCTTATATCTGTTCTATTCTTAACGATAGATCCATAGAAGAGTTAAGGTATGCGTATCACGTGACTGAGGAATTCTCTATTGTCAACCCTCACGGCGGTGTGATGGCATATCAAGCGTCGTTCGACCACTTGATGTTCTTTGTTGACCAGTTTAAGGTGGGATTGTGCCTCCCGGTAAACCCTTTAATACTAGAAATATCCCGGCTGTATAAAATCCTAGTGCACCAGCTTTTCTTAACTCTTTTAGGATCATTATATGCTATAACCTGGCCATGTGATGCACTGGTCATGATCCTACAGCTCAAACCTTTTACTAACTTTTCCAGGCCAAGAGCTCTTCCCCTGGTTACTTCTACTTGTGCGCCAGAGATGGCGTGCCTTTTCTTACCGGCATCCCTTCCTCCAAAAAATCTTGGAGGAAGAAATTTTTCTTTGTGCACTGCTCAGGGGATTGGGGCTTCCCTCCCCAGTCGATTGAGAAGTTGGTTGCCCATCCACATCTATCCGTAGGGAACAGATCTCCTCGGATACAAAATAATTTTGACTTTAAACGAGAATGTTCTCCATCTCTCCCAACTTCTTCTTCCCTTTGCTCTAGATTTCTTCAATGACTAGGAGGATACGGGTCCTTTAACCCGTGAGATTTGTTAAGAAACTTTTCCCGACCTGATATCCTTTATCTACTTATTTGGTTGATTCGTGTTTTGCAATGATCTGACCATGCCACCCTTTTTTTTCTCTCTTTTTTCTTAGCAAATATGATGCAGAAAATAATCACCGCACGTCTTAAAGAGGCAAATAAAGCTCCAGAGCAGCGAACTTCATATTCAGGTCTTCCCACGGTGGAAACGGGAGGATCCGGTACCTCCAAGGACTCTCCTCGTCCATAGGTGGGGGAGATCATTCCCTCTTTAGTTTCTTGGGAGGAAAGGACTGTCCCACCTATGAAAAGGGCTTGTATAGTCAAGGATGGGGCATCCGCTTCTGGGGTCAAGGTAGTGAACCCCAATGCCACCTGGTTTACCAACACATCCATTCTGAACTGCTCCGGGGCAGTTGCAGTTCAGTTCATCCAGGGGTAATGCCCTAATGTTGACTAAGGCACTTTGGAGAAATGTTCTGATCCTGAACTTATCGAGTCTCTGTGCCAGAATGAATCCAGGGTGAGTTTTCTTCCCTCGCCTTCTTTTTTTTCTCCTCCTCTTTTTCTATACTCTTTTAACTTCTTCCTCTTCTCCTTCTTCAGGCGGCGGCCAAGAGGTCCATCCTAGTGGCCAGGGCTAGGGGCTCCATGGTGAATGCTGATCTGGCGAAAGAGCATAAGAAGTGGCAGGAGAAGGAGCGGAGGTTGTATAATTTGTGCAAGGACAGGGGCGCTGAGCCGAAAAGACTTAAGTCAGAGCTGGTGGAAATGAAGAAAGCTAAAAAGAAAGTTTTGGAAGCGGCCCGAGCTAGGCCGCGCGACGAGGCCTTGGCTGAGGCTCGGAATTTGGCGAATAAGGCCCTGGCTCAAGTGATCGAGGAGGAAAGAATGGAGTTCCTAAACTCTGAGTAGGGGCTGCGATGCGATTGATCTAGTTATCCAGGGAGTTTACTCGTCGAGCCTTTCTGGGATCTGAAGAGCTCTATCAATTGCTCGTCCCCGAGGGCGAGGTGTATTATCACTTCGTTCTTGATGCTCAAGCTAAATGGGTCAAGGATCATCCCGCTCTTCCTTTTAACATAGAAGAGCCACTCAAGACGCCACCTGAGCCCACCTCATTCTCCTATGTGCTAGAGCAGGATCGCCTGCATAGGCTCAAGGCTCCTGAGTTTGCTGAGCACATCCTCACAACTTTCTATGCTCTTGCCCCTTCTTCAGAGCTGCCTCAGCCAGACCAGGCTATAACTCTTGATCTTACTACGTCTACTCCCTCCCAAACCTTCGCCGGTCTGGGTGAGCTGCTGAAGGGGGATCCCCTGGAGAGCTAACCGCAGAGGATGCAGTGGATCAGCTGGCTGAGGAGTTGGATGCTGAGAGTTAGGCATATGTTGTCTTGTTTTTGCACTTTCCTACTCTTCTTGTGGCTAGATCTGCTTGTTTTACCTGTGTGGCTGATCTGTATATTGAATACTCCTGTTTGTACTCTGAATAATTTTGACATTTAGTAATCTTTTTAGGGTTTCCTTGATTTAAGGAAACCCTATACTATTTTCTCTTGATCACGTGCTCTGCTTTCCTTTATATACGTGCTTTTTCTCTTGTGTATTTCATTATGGCTTCTTCCTCTTCCTCTTTTCTTGAAGAAATTGATACTGTCAAGAGGAAAAACCTCTTTCTTTTCACTGAGGACTTCAAACTTTCTATCCTTCGTGAAAAATTTTCTCAAGTATGCAGGCTTCTGGACAGGAAAAGGCAGAAGAAACGCTATTACAAGCGTGAATGGGCTGAGCTCCACGAGCTCAATTGCCAACTATAAGAGGAGAAGGCCGATTTACTCGAATAAATAAGTCGTCTGACCACCGCCGCCACCGAAGCCCATGCTGTCTCTAGGCGGGCAAATAGGTATCGTCAGCACCTCCATGAAATCGAGCGTGAGCTGTGGCGCATTCGCCAAATTCTAGCATATGACAAGAGGGCTTCTTCCCGCGACTGATTTTAATTTCCATTTTTAATATAGTTTCCAGACTTTTCTATTTTTCTGCTTCTTAAAACTCGCCAAGCTTTGCTTGTAAGAACGGCGTAGGTGTTTTCCATCTCTGGTTTCTCCATGTAATCTTGAAGTTAAGTTGTAATGAATGATCTTTTTTCATTGTGATGAATGATCTTTTACGGCAAAACTTTACCAATATTTAGATCCGACTCCTCAAGGTAGCCTTTAGCCAGTCCTAACTTTATTAACAATCAGATCGAGAATGTTGGAGCTTCCACCCTTAGACAATCCTGGCTTATCAATATCAGTGATAGTCTAGTCAGGAAAATTGGGGCATCCGCCCTTAGGCAGTCCTTTCTGTACTGACAGTCAGGTCAAGAAAAATGGGGCATCCGCCCTTAGCCAATCCTGACTTTACTGATATTCAGGTCAGGAAAATTGGGACATCCGTCCTTAGCCAATCCTAGATTTAAAATTTCACTGACAATCAGGTCAGGAATATCGGGGCATCCGCCCTTAGCCAATCTTGGCTTTAAAATTTAAATGATAATCAGGCAGGAAGATTGTGGCATCCTCCCTTAGCCAATCATGGCTTTAAAATTTCACTAACAGTCAGGTCAGGAATATCGGGGCATCCGCCCTTAGCCAATGCATATAAAGGCTTGTGTTTTATTGATTTTATTATGAAGCCTAATGTTGAGAGGCAAGAGTTGAGTTTTAATAAGGAAGGGTAATTATAAGCTTCTGTTTTTGTTTAAGTGATTTGAGCAAAATTCAGTTTAGAGTTACGAGCTGAGAAATAGCCTAAGTTTCAAGGCTACGTTATGAGTGTTTAGTGAGGGTTTTCTTTGAATGAGGTGAAGCACATTGCTTCATGATTAGAATAGTTTTGTGAGTTATTGATCACGTTAGATCGTGAGTTAGCCACACGACTTTATATTCCATACCCGTCCAAATATCCTTACATTACAACCCGAAAAGACCTTTTTTGATTCTTTGTTGATAGCACACTTAATATGTGATTGAAAAGAGATTGATTTTCGGTTCTTATTTATTGTGCATGTATTTATATGATTTGAGCGTATACACGTCCTATGCAGAAAATACTTGAGTGCTTTTGAGCGTACACCCCTATATATTACCCTTTGTGAGGATGCATGAATTTGATTTTGAATCGATAATGTAATAAGGGTAGAGTGTTTGAAGTTGCGTGACATGTATCTATATTTTCAAATTTATCCATGTAGCATCACACGACTCTTTGCTTGTACTTATTTCCATTTTTGTTATGCTTTGAAACTATAGTTTGTTCGAGGACAAACAAACCAATAAAGCGTGGGGTAGTTGATTAGCACATATTTGTCTTTATTTTTATTAGAATTTTAGTTAGTTTTTCTTATTGTTTTTGGTATAATTTGGATAGTTTAACCTTAATTTAATATATTTGCACTTCCAGCTTATTTTACCGCATTTTGATCTTAATTAATGCAAATAGGTGAATTATCTCTGTTTTTCACCTTATAGCTAAGTAACCGGAGGAGCTCAGCATGTACAAAATGAAGATTAATGATTAAGAGACAAGAATCGAGCATTCCGCGAAGAAGTAGCAAGTTTTAGAAGCTAACGGTTAGCTTTAGCGGTAGCCCTTACCGGTAGTTATTACCGTTACACCTAACAGCTACTACACCGTTACCCATACCATTATTCCAATAGCTAAAGGTGGACAAAGAGATCAACGATACACTTAATGATTACAAAAACGTACCGCTACCATCACCGTTAGAAGGCAACAAAGACATTAACGATAGCTTTAGTGGTAGCTCTTATCGCTATTACCGTTACACCTAACGGTTACTACACCGTTACCCATACCATTATTCCAATAGCTAAAGGTGGACAAAGAGCTCAACGATACACTTAATGATTACAAAACGTACCGCTACCATCACCGTTAGAAGGCAACAAAGACATTAACGATAGCTTTAGTGGTAGCTCTTATCGCTAAGTGCTACCGTTATCGAGCCCAGTAACTGACTTATTCTTCAAGAAATCGGAAATCTATAAATACCAAGCAATTAATCCGAGTTTGGGGCTTATGTAGGTCATTATAAACTTACCAAAATTTATTCCTAGGGTTAGAATCTCGTTTTTAACATTAATTAGTTTAGATTAGAGATCAAGATCACGGATTCGACGCTTGTGAGTTCCGAAGACGTTCGATAGCGCGCGGCCCGTTCCTCGACCAAGATCCATCATTTCTTCGGAGTAGATGAAGACATTTCGGCAAATCCTAGATTTAATAAGTTCTCTTTTCCTTTTTATTGCTTTATTGGTTTAATTTTCATAGTTTAAGCTTTAGATTTTTGTTTATGTTTAATGTTTTTGCGTTTGAACTTGGATTGATTATGAACTTGAATTCGCTGAATACTTTGGATATTTGTTTTTAAAATTAAATTAGTTTATTTCATGCTTAGTTATTTAAGACTTGAATTCATGTTATCATGCAATTTGGTTAATGCTATTTAATTCTGTTTTTAAGATTCATGATAGTAATTGCTTTAGGTTCTAGTTATGCTACTTGATTTGGTTTATGATAATTGATTATCGCGGCATTTTAAATCAAGATTAAATTGTCATTGGATAATTTCTTAGTTCTTAAGCTTAAGTAATTAAAATTAGTCTAATTTATGCTTTTAAATTCTAGTTGGTAAAATTAGTTAAGTTAATTAGTTTTATTTAAGTTCATGCTTTGCAAATTAGTAGTTAATAATCAAAAAGAAACAAAACCCAAATTTGTATAAGTTTATGTACTTAATTATTAGTAAGAAAACATCCGAGATACCGAATTGTTGTCCTTCAGAGAATCGACTTGAGTCAACTTCCCACCCTACAAGTGTCCTCGTACTCTTGCGAGCAAGCTTGAATGATTTTAAATTAAATATATATAAACCGGGTGCATAAAAGCTTGAATCAAAAATTTGGCGCTGTTGTCGGGGACAACAAGTAAGAATCAAGGATGTTTTTCATTTTATTTTCTATTTAGTCGTTATTTGTATAATTGCGCTTGGTTTGGGTTTTTCACTTGCTACGTCGATTTGTTGTTGAGTTTATGCTATTGATAGGAGAGAAATTATACGATGTTTAAGGGATTAATTCTTGTGTTTTTATGATCTTTAAGTTGCCATATATATTTATTTCTCGCATATTTAATATCATGAGTAGTCGAGTACCAATTGTATATTTCATCTCTATTTTATAGTATTTGGTGCCATATTAAATGAATGATGTTTCACAAGGAAGTTTAGAGACGAGGATCAACGAATCAGTGAAAGAAGATCGACGAGTCAGGAGGTTGTGTCGATTTCTCGGATCGATGCTGAGGATGGCTCGCGTCGGTCGACGTGATATGCGGCACTTCATCTCTGTTGCATTGATTATGTGTGCGTCGGTTGACCATCAGTCGACGAGAAGCTGCAGTAGAGTCAATTCAAGGTCCGTCAATCCGTCAGGAGGCGGCGTTCTTGAATGTCAGCCGATGGCATTTTTGTAATAAAAGCGTCACATACCAGAACGTCTTTTCAAAGACGTTCTTGTATACTGGATATCCAGAATGTCGTTAAAAAGACTTTATGGTATATTAGATATCCAGAACGTCGTTAAAAAAGACGTTCTGGTATTTTAAATATCAAGAACGTCTTTAAAAATGACGTTCTCGTATGTTAAATATCAAAAACATCTTTAAAAATGTCGTTCTGGTAAATTAAGTATCGAGAACGTCTTTAAAACGACGTTATGGAAAGTATTATTCAGAGTGCCTTTAAAAAGGCGTTCTCGAATGTCATATTATTTCTGGAAAAAAATCAATTTTTCTGATTAAAAAATAGACATAACAAAACCCTACTTTTCCACCGATTCTCCCCCTCCCACCATTCCCAACCACCACCGGATGTCATCTGCCAATTGCCACCACCAGCTGCATCATCAAACCAGGTGCATTAACAAACCATCATCTAAATCTCCCTGAATCTCCTCCGATTCAACCCCTATTCCCAACAACCGTTCCCTACCATCAACCTGCAATCGCCACCATAACCCGCCACCATCATCAACATACAATCGCTACCATCCCATCAACCACTGACGCTAAGTCTGTGTCTTAACAATCACGGTCCTTTCATTTGATACTGAATGCAGCAGGCGGCTCAATTCGTAATTTCCCGGTAGGAGCGGCTTAAATCTGGGACTGTAGTCCTCTAACCCTAGGTGAGAATCTCAAATTATAATTTTATTTTTCATTTTCATACCTACGAAGACTTTTCCCTTCTCCCCAAATATCTCCTTCAAGAATATCTTTACCATCTCAACAGTTTCACCATTTCATCACCTTCCGTTCCTCTTTTTATCCAAATGCTTGTATTTTAATTTTTTTTGTTCATTCTTTTGCTAACACTGGGTTCATAAAATAAAACTATATCAAATATCGCTTTCCCAAATAAATTGGCTAATATCTTCTCATTTATCCTTTGTCATAATAAAATGGAACAAATTTGATCTGATTTGCATGATAAAAAAGGGGTTAAGGTTTCAGTGACCATATTATGAAGAAAACTTGATGATGCATGATTGTGGACTTGATTTTTGATTTGTGCATTAAAGTGAATTGAATCTATTTTTTTTAATTATGTTTATCCATATCACAAGGCTAAGTGCATTAACATTTCAAAATATTTCATGAGCGTATGTGATGTAGCTGAAGCATTATGCAGTGCAGAAGAGGAAAGATTGGAGCAGCAGTATACTGACTTGCCAATCGGGTAACCGACACCACAGGATCTCGTGGCCACATTAGGTAAACATTAGTTGCCTTTGAGATCTATAAATATAACAAAGTTTCTGATTTGAAAAAAATAAGAAACGAAGTAGCAGATGCTTGTATAATGTCTGCAGTTGTTCAATTTGTATCTTATGTGTATTGAACTGTAGTGCAACTAAATTTTGTGACTTGATAGGTTGTATTTTAGAGAAATTCGTTTTTAGATGTAGAAACCAGGGTTTCAAAATGGCCGAACCGTTAATGTTTGTCTAAGTGCAAGGAAGAACATTATGTATTAATATGATGTCAGTTTAATGATCGGTTGTATTGTAGATTGAAAAAGATAAGTAACGAAGTAGCAGATGATTGTATAATGTCTGCAGTTGTTCAATTTGTATCTTATGTGTATTGAACTGTAGTGCAACTAATTCTTGTGACTTGATAGGTTGTATTTTAGAGGAATTCATTTTTAGATGTAGAAACTAGGGTTTCGAAATGGTCGGCCCGTGAATGGACACGTATATGCTCAAGAATCTGATTAAATAAAGAGAGCGAGAGAGAAAGAAATAGTTTAGCTGACTTTTGATGACAATTTGTCACGTGATTGCCCGTTTGTGCTCATGAGTTATAGCCTAATTTAGCCATCTTGGTTTTATGAAGGAAAGACCAGGGCTAGAGATGCTGCATTAAATGCAGTCCAGTCTCCTTTGATGGATATTGGTATAGAGAGAGCTACTGGAATTGTGTGGAATATAACTAGTGGAAGTGATCTAACATTGTTTGAGGTAATTTGGCTTCCGTTTGATACCCACAAACACCTCCCACTTATCTTCACGATTCTAGTTGCTGAGCTATCAAGGAAAGTCTATTACTCGAGATTTTTGGAAAGAAAATTTTCTTTTGTATCAGAAAATCGCTCTTGAAAGAAGTTTAGCTAGTAAAAACAACATGCATCTACGCGTTGAAGTGAAAAAACATAGTTACCCTACTGTCACACTAGTTTTTGTGTTGTTTTTAACATAATTATACTTGTTGAATTCTTATCATGTTGCAAACACAATTAGTTATCATGTATTACAATGGAAGCATACATGAAAATGGCCAAAAGTAATGTATATAACCCTGCCTTTGCCATTGAAACCTGAGATTTTACTTCCTTCTGGTCTTGTTCCTTGTCAATGTTCACACATATTGTATTGATTTATTAGACTTTTATGATCGGTAAAAATATTGATGTTATTATTATTATTGTTGTTATTATTATTATTAATATTATTATTATTGTTGTTATTATTATTATAATAATTATACATGTTGGAAAGTATTATGTTTGTAACTTCATATTCTTGACGGACTAAGGAATGAAAAACCTTCTTAGGTTGCAAAATTGATGATTTCTATTTTTTTTAATTTTAAAATACTGTATGAATTAATGGAACCATTCATACTTTGTGATTCATTTTGTGTACTTGTATAACTTTGGATGAGTATTCTTTATATGCCAGTTGTTATTTATATGAGAACAATTTATTGATCTTGTATGGTAAGTGTTGTTGTTATGTTAGCATCAAGGACTGATCAAAAAGTGTGGTAGATTTGATTTGTGCATTTCTATCGAGGATTAGAAAGTAGTATTTCTTTGGGAAGGTAGTAATGGATTTAAATACATGGTTCTTCAAGAAAGAAAGATGAGAGGCATATGAACTAACATATGAACTAATATTATTATTTTTTTTAAGACAAAAGTAATGAAGAACTAAGCTTCAAAGACCAGATAGTTCAGTAAAATTAATCTATATTTGTATCTATGTTTACATTGCAGACAAGTGGATATAAACCCCTTAAAATTGCAGGGTAGATTCTATACATGAATTGTATTATTAAATTGGATATAAAGAACATGTAATCCACAGTGTGCAATCGCAGCATGTCACATATCGCAGCTCGCATTTGATTAAGTCCTCCTTTGCATGAAACCATCAGGTACCCATTGTTCTTATAAACCCTCTTGGGGGGAAGAACTCTAATAGGTAGTTCAGCTGACAACTGAATGTTTGTCTAAGTGCGAGGAAGAACATTATGTATTAATACGACTACTTGTTTAATGATCGGTTGTATTGTAGATTGAAAAAAATAAGTAACGAAGTAGCAGATGCTTGTATAATGTCTCCATTTGTTCAATTTGTATCTTATGTGTATTAACTGCAGTGCAACTAAATTTTGTGACTTGATATGTTGTATTTTAGAGTAATTCATTTTTAGATGTAGAAACTAGAGTTTCGAAATGGCCGGCCCGTTAATGTTTGTCTAAGTGCGAGGAAGAACATTATGTATTAACCGACCCTCAATATTATTATAAATTATAAATGGACCCCAATTTCTGTAAAAAACCCAGAATTATAAATATTATAAATGACCCTCAATATTATTTTAAATATTATAAATAACCCCCAATATTTGTAAAAATCCCAGAATTAATTGTAAATGACATATAAATATTATAAATGACCCCCAAATTCTGTGAAAACCCCTGAATTAATTATAAATGACCCCAGAATCATAAACAAGACAAAATTATGGAAAAATTAATATATATTGTGTACGTACGGAATAAAATCATTGAAAAATAAATGGCTTTAGTGAGGTTGTAAAGTTGTAAGGTTTGAATGCTTTTTGATTTAGGTAATTAATATAAGCTATAGATTTGGGGAAAATAATTGATTAGAAAATTGAATAATTGATATATGATAGTTGGTTTTAAATTATTATTTGAAAATAAGTTTATTAGAGTAATTAAACAAATTTTGTTTTGTGAATATAGATAAATATATAATAAATGGAAAAATATTAAGAGAGAGAGATATTATAAAAATGAAAACAAAAAACATTATCTTATTGTTTTTATTGCTGATTGTTATTAAAGAAAATTGTACTTGTTGTTGCTGATTGTTGTTATTGTTGATTGTTATTAACAGGAAGATTGAGTCCCATTTCTGAAACCTTTTTACATTGCTGTTGCTGATTGTTGTTATCAGAAAGGGGACAAAAAATTGCAAGGAATTAAGCTTGTATCTTTTAATTAATGTTTTATCTTGAGGATGATGATTTGTGGTTACTTAGGAAAATTAACTACAAGTTATGAAATATTACTTGAGAATTTGTAATGCTAATTGATTATCGCAGATTTGTCCTTATTTTTATTAGTATTTTAGTTCTTTTTTCTATTTATTTTTGGTATAAGTTGGATGATTTATGCCTAATTCCGTATTTTTATATTTCTAGTTTAGTTTACCGTATTTTGATCATAATTAATGAGAATAGGTGATTATTCTTCTTTTTTCACCTTACAGCTAAGTAACCGGAAGAGTTCAGCGGGTAACTAGATGAAGTTCGATATTCAAAAGTGGAGAACGAGCTTTTCGGTGAACGAGTAGCAGAGAGTTTGAGAAAAATGAGATGTACTCTCAGTCGCGTCGGTCGACGCGGATCCTACCCACGACGGTCGACACTCAATCGACGCCAAGCCGACGCAACTTGTTGTTGCATCGATCCATGACAGCATCAGTCGACGCCCTCACCCAATCGACGCGAGGGCACAGGCAGCGTCGATGCCGAGCTTCAGCACGCGTCGGTCGATGCGACGTCGACGTGGCTGCCCAGAAATGCGTTTTTAGGGTTTCTTGTGCGCCAAAACATGCTATATCTATAAATACCCTTCACATTTTTGTTTTTTAAAAGAAGATACCACTACCAAAAGAGGGGAGATGACTACCCAGGGTTAAAGAGCACAGAAACAACGCATTTTCACACTCCGTTACGTAGACAGAAATCAAGATTGAAGATTCAAGATCCTTACGCTAAAGAATCAATTCAAGTCGAGATTTTGTTCCCAACTCCGGATTCGCTAGAGATTTTTAAAGCTTTTACTAGTTTCAATAAGTATTCTAAACTCTTAGTTAATTTCCTAGCTAATTCCTTAGTTAATTTCTTAGTTAAGTTCTTAATTAATTCTAGAACTAGACAATTAGTTTTCGATTTATTTTATGCTTGAATATTGGATATTGGATTCAACTAGTTTATTTATGCAATTTGATTTATGTTTAATTTCCCGTCTTTATATTCTTATAATACAATTGCTTCATGATAGTTTCTTATATTCATGCTCTTAAATTCCTGCGCTTATTTCTTAGTTCTTAAGTTCAAATATTTAAATTATTGTTCGTAGTTGTTAATCTAGTTTAAAATAATTAGTTTAATTAGTTTTAGCTTTAATATTGCCTTAGTTCATAATGTTTAATTCAAAATCTTCAAACCCTCCCAATTTGTATGTATTACTTGTTTATTTGTGAATTGAGAAAAACATTTAAGAGACCGAACAATTGTCCTCGAGAGAATCGACTTGAGTCAAACTCACCACCCCACAAGTTCCTCGTACTCTTGCGAGCAAACTTACGTGTTTTTAAATTAAATTCTCAAAATGGGTTCACAAAACTTGCGAGCAAACTTACGTGTTTTTAAATTAAATTCTTAAAAGGGGTGCACAAAAGTTTGGATCAAAAATTTGGCACCGTTGCTGGGGACAACGAGTAGGAATTAAGGATGTTTTTCATTTTATTTTGTATTTAGTCGTTATTTGTATAATTGCACTTAGTTTGGGATTTTTGCCACTTGGTACGATGATTTATTGTTGAGTTTATGCAAGGTAGACGATCACTTCGGCGCGATCTTGCACCATTTATTGACAATATCCATCGTTCAAATCCACCAAGACCAAGGCCCCTTTTCATTCCCGAGAGCGTTTTGTCTACAACTACTGATTTTGTTTGCGACGAAATCCCTGAGGCAATGTTAGGAGCACAATCAATCCGAAATGGTGATTCCCCACCAAGATCACCACCACGCCCCATTCAAAATGGGTATGGTAGTGGAACCCATCGTTATGCAAGGACAACCACAACCCCGAGCCTACTGGGCTAATTATAAGCAAAACGTGGAGAACATGAGACAAGACGAGGGAGAAACGGAGGAGTTAACCAACAGCATAACGGCCGAATTGAATCGCCAACTTAACAACGTAGTCGATCATCCACCCAACATGGCGAATATAAGACAAAATGAAGAGAGAATCAATAAATGCTAATCGTCAACACAACATCGAG
>BMAC01001269.1:122317-146284 GCA_014905375.1 Phtheirospermum japonicum | reverse complement strand
CCCAATTTGTATGTATTACTTGTTTATTTGTGAATTGAGAAAAACATCTAAGAGACTGAACATTTGTCCTCGAGAGAATCGACTTGAGTCAAACTCACCACCCTACAAGTTCCTCGTACTCTTGCGAGCAAACTTACGTGTTTTTAAATTAAATTCTTAAAAGGGGTGCACAAAAGTTTGGATCAAAAATTTGGCACCGTTGCTGGGGACAACAAGTAGGAATTAAGGATGTTTTTCATTTTATTTTGTATTTAGTCGTTATTTGTATAATTGCACTTAGTTTGGATTTTTGCCACTTGGTACGATGATTTATTGTTGAGTTTATGCAAGGTAGACGATCACTTCGGCGCGATCTTGCACCATTTATTGACAATATCCATCGTTCAAATCCACCAAGACCAAGGCCCCTGTTCATTCCCGAGAGCGTTTTGTCTACAACTACTTATTTTGTTTGCAACGAAATCCCTTGAGGCAATGTTAGGAGCACAATCAATCCGAAATGGTGATTCCCCACCAAGATCAGCACCACGCTCCATTCAAAATGGGTATGGTAGTGAACCCATCGTTATGCAAGGACAACCACAACCCCGAGCCTACTGGGCTAATTATAAGCAAAACGTGGAGAACATGAGACAAGACGAGGGGAGAAACCAAGGAGTTAACCAACAACATAACGGCGAATTGAATAGCCAATTTAACAACGTAGTCCTTCACCCACCCAACATGGCGAATATAAGACATGAAGAGAGGAACAACAATGCTAATCATCAACGCGACATCGAGAACTTGGAATTAAGAAATGACAATTTTCATCAGCACCACGAGTATGCTAACAATCATAGACACGTAGATTATTGGTTGGCAAACCAAAACCATGTCTACGAACAAGGCCATTTTGAAAGGCGATACGAGCGCGACAATGATTACGAAAGAAACACATATGACAACCGCTAAGAAAGAGCTCAATACCAAGTTAGAGAACCAAGGGGAGATCTTGCACCTAGACAGCGCGATTTAGCACGTCCGAAGGTTGTAGCTTTTAGGTCCTCTATCGTTCTTGGACCAACCGCAAGGGAAGTGGAGATTAAACCACATAAACTTAATTTACTCCCGACTTTCCACGGAGGATCCCATGAAGACCCTTTGGCATTTTTGAACTATTATGTTGATGAAGTTGGCATATTTGTTGTTCATGGCCTTAACCAAGAAGAGGTGCAAATGATTTGTTTCCCGTATAGCATGAAGGACAAAGTGAAGTCATGGCTACTAACCCTAGAGCCTGGTTCATTGACTGACTGGGAGATGATAAGTGAGAAGTTTTTAAATCAGTACTATTCAGCACAAACAACGGGGCATCTTTGGAGGCAAATTGCAACCTTTGAAAAGTTGGATGGAGAGCTATTTCATGAAATGTGGGTGCGTTATAAGACGCTTTTGAAAGCTTGCCCCCACCACAACTACTCTCCGGAGATGACTAACAAATTTTTCTTCGATGGATTGTTGGACCATGGGAAAAGAGAAGTAGAGATAGATAACGGAGGAGATTTTGGAGATTTAACAGCCCCCGAGACAAGACGAGTGTTGGAGAAGCAAAGCGAGAAATCCAGACAAACCAACTCTCGGCCTCGTAAATTAAAAGTTAATGAGATATCCATCCCCGATCCAGATTTAGATGACAGCAAATTACTCAATGCAAAATGCGAGGAGATATTTGATGAGAAATTGGCAGCCTAGAAGGCCGAGTGGGCAAGCAAGGCCTCTTTAAGGAAGGTTGCTGCGACGTGTCACCAATGCGGATCCCCCGACCATTTAGCAGACATGTGTCCAAACAATGTTCAACAACATGAAGCCGTTAACGCAATTAAGAATTATTCAAATCAAGGGCCCAAAAAGTTTACCGCGCAGCGTGATAACCCTCTTTTTAAGAGGGGCCCAGGAAGTCCGAATTATATGCCACCCGATCCGCAATACCCACCACCACATGCACAAGCACCATTGCCATCACCACAAAATAATTTTCATACGAAAGGGCAGGTGCCTGCAATAGTTCAATCAACTGATCATCTTTTGGTTTAGCAACAGAATCAAGTAGCCAAAACTATTAGAAAATGAGATGGACTCGCGGACGTTCAAAATGAAATCACTGAAATGAAAAAGGCTATTCTTGAGAATACGGTTGGGCAGAGGAAACTAGAAACAACAATATGTCAATTATCAACTCACCTAGTCAAGCTCTCAGACGAGAAAGGAAAACTTCCAAGTCAAGCAGAACAGGCGTCGGCAGTTCATGTTCTTCGAAGTGGAAAGAAGATCGATAACGGAGTAGTTGACCGAGATGATAAGGTCGAGGTCGAGAATAAAACACCAACTCTTAGCAAGGGCGATGATTCTAAACTAGTAGATCAGCTGCATAAATCCTCTAATCAATATTTTCTCTGATCCATTCAAGGGACGATTCCGAATAACGCCCCTGACAAAGACGATATTCCTAAACCATCACCGCCGAAGCAATTAACGACACCGATCAAGGATGCTATTCCTTTTCCAAGCCATTTGCGTCCAGCTAAAGAGAACAAAAGATTCAAGGAACTAGATAATTTATTGAAGAACGTCAATATCAACTTGCCACTTTTTGAGGTAATCAAGACAATGCCCGCCTATGTGAAATTTTTCAAAGAACTTGCTTCAAGGGAGAGACGCTTGGCGATAAATCAATTTGTAACACTGCCAAAGGAAGTGAGCGCAGTTTTTAAAAAGCCATTACCGCCCAAGGAACACGATCCTGGAAGTTTCTGCATCACTATTTCATTGGCTAATGGACAAAAAACTATAGGAATGTTGGATCTTGGAGCAGGAGTTAATCTAATGCCTTATTCACTTGATCAAGAATTTGATCTTGGACCACTGAAGCCGAGGACCATGCGACTACAGTTGGCCGATCTCTCAATTCGGATACCTTTGGGGATGGTTGATGATGTTTTAGTGCAAGTTGGAGAACTAGTGATTTCGGTTGATTTTGTGATTATGGACGTTGGCGAAGTGCCGGTGGCGAGCATGGAGCATACCATTTTACTGGGGCGCCCGTTTATGTCTACCACCCACACTCTGACTGATGTTTACAAAGGAAGAATGACGATGAACATTTTGGGCAAATCAGTGATGTTTTCTCTAAAAGATATTCAAATCCTACTCTTGGCATGCCAGATGATTGTTCGTTCGTTGATCCCGTTGCATCATGCATTCACGAGCTAAAGGGAATAGTGTTTGTGGGTGAATTAGGCGACGGGGACGATGCCGAATTTCCAAGGACGGAGGGGGATACGCTAGAAGTTGACTTAAGCGAGGAGTTTGATGAATTTGACGACGAGAAGCATTTGAGTGGGGACGATTTGATCGAGTTACTGGGGATTGACATAAACAATATTATTGAAGAATTTCGAGATGAATTTTATATGGAGAGCAAAGCACCTAAATTCGAGGGAAAGGTGGAGTTGAAGCCACCAACAAATCATTCGATGTACGATTCCCTCGACCCTAACAAAAATTTTGACTATGCAAGAAGAAGGGCGAGGCTTACGACAACACTTGGATGCCAAGTAGGAAGAAATTGAAAGAGGTTCGCACCAAGGAAGTTATTAACTTGCAGTATAAGGTTGGTCAATTAGTGTTTTATAATCATAACCATAAATTTGATCCAAGCAATCTCGAGGTCGAATGGAGCGGACCGTTTTTTGTTAAAGAATTGGATGAATATGGAGTAGCTACTCTACACAATGAGCGTGACAAGACGCATTTTGAAGTTCATAAGCATCGACTTAATCCTTATTACGAGAACTATATGAAGAGTCGAAATGATAGTTGGAGAGAGTTCGTGGGCCCACCACGAGGAAGAGATTGATCGACCATAAAGCGTCGAGCAAGCGACGTTAAAACTTGAGCTTCTCGGGAGGTAACCTGAGCTTTTTGTATCCTTTTGTATTTTATTTTCAGTTTATTTAATTTTTTATTTTTGTTTTTATCTTTTTAGAACAGATAGAAGGACTCGAACAAGGAGAATTGATCAATAAGCGAAGGAATATCGACCCAGGAATTCCACCCGCGTCGACGCCGAGACTTCTCACGTCGGTCGAAGCGGAGTCGACGCAAACTGCCGAAGAATTAGTCTCTGTCGCGTCGATTGGCTCGCGTCGGTCGATGCAGCCTAAATTCGTCCCAAACCCTCCTCTTCTCACTTTTCCTCTTCTTTCTCAACCCCAACTCAAATTCTCCAATCTTTTTACTTTCTTCTTCACAAATTCTTCAACTTCTTGAAAATTCCCAACTTTCCCATCGCAAACTACAACTACATTCTCTCTCACACCAATTAAACCCACACAAACTACATTCCAACCCTTTTCTTTCCATCTTCATATCTGAAGCTTATTTCTACAATTTGGCTCAAGAGACAACATTCAAAATTCTGGCGAGAAGGGTCGTGCAACGTCAAGGTACTTCGCTTATACTATCTTGGGATCATATAATTGTTGTTTGGTTGTGTAGGGAAGCTTTTGGTGCAAGTAGTTCTCAAGTTCTTAGTTGGTTGAACACGCACACCAAGTGTTCGATAAAATTCCCAAAAGAACAAAAAAAATTATTTTCAAGATTTTTCATTCCCGTTCAACTTCATATTCATTGACAATGTCTCGAGCGGGAAAACGTAAGGATATTTCGGGGAATGGGGGTTCGCGACTCATCGGACTTTGAACATTGACGGAATCGAGGAGGAGGCCTCGAATGGATTGGAGCACCACACCGACCTTTCTCGTTATGTCGACATCCTCGGTTGTGGGTATTTCGCCCGCATGCACCTACCCGGATTTAGCGAGCTTATGATTGAGTTTTTCGCTATGTTGGCAATCCGGAATGACGAGACGTTCACATGTAGGCTAGGTGGTAATAACGTTTATGTGGACGAAGAAATTTTTAGCAACATTTTTGGTTTCCCGACCGAAGGGGACCACCTGATGGGCGTTTAAGGCTTCGATTTAGCCTCTTTTTTGGGGATGATAACAGGGGGAAACACGAGCGATTGCAAGCGATTTCCTTGCTCGAAGATTCAAGACAACGCCCTCTATGTCGCCTACAAGATTCTCGCCCAAATCGTTTTATGCAAAAATGAGGCCACATACGCGACAAAGCCCGAGCTTTTTATTTTTCAATGTCTTATTGACGGTCGTCAACCTCGGCTATACCCGTTGATTTTAAGCAGACTCTATAATGTTACGAAGGGCACGGAGGGTAGTAAAATGCCTCTTCTCTCCTTTGCACTGTACATTACCGGCCTCGCCCGTCACTTCGGGTTCGATCCGGTCGAAAACGCCTTGCTACCACTCGGGATGATTTCACTATCTTTGACACATACCCCTGCACCCCGAGTGAGGTCTAAGACTCAAGGAGGTTCTTCGTCTCGACCAAACAAAGACGATGGTGACACGACCATGGAGCCGGCTCCACGTGCCAATTCCATCCTGAGTCCTGATTGGGGCCAATTTTTTGAGGATAACCGAGCATTTAAATCGAAGATGCTCGTCCAAAATTAGAATCTCTTTTCTCGCTCCTCTCATCAGACTAGATTCCCCCGTTTCTCTATTTTTTCCTCCATTCTCTTTCTTCATTTTTCCACAGAAATTTGTGGGTTGCACATTATCGGCGTAGGTTTCATAGCATAGTATTCGATCAGAGGCAGATTTTCTGGAATTTTAACAGAGGCAGATTAATATTTTAACAGGGCATGTTTATCTTCTCTATTTTTCCCTGCATTCTCTTTCTTCATTTTTCCACATAAATTTGTGGGTTGCACATTGTCGTCGTAGGTTTCATAGCATAGTATTCGATCAGAGGCAGATTTTTGGGAATTTTTACAGAGGCAGATTAATATTTTAACAGGGCATGTTATCTTTCTCTATTTTTTCCTGCATTCTCTTTCTTCATTTTTCCACATAAATTTGTGGGTTGCACATTGTCGTCGTAGGTTTCATAGCATAGTATTCGATCAGAGGCAGATTTTTCAGAATTTTTACAGAGGCAGATTAATATTTTAACAGGGCATGTTATCTCGAATGCTGATTTAGTGTACTCAATATGTCTCCCAATTTATATTATATATTCACCTCAATGATACTCAGTAGGGCTCCCAATTTATCTTGTTGTGCCTCTTTATGCTCCATGTTTTTGTATATGTGGTAATTGAATTGGTGTTTCAATTGTCAGTTTCATTAATTATAATTGACATTATTTGTATATGTGCTCTTTATCACCAGAGGAAATGAATCTCATCAATTGTCTCATTAATTGTAACTGACATTATAATTATTTATCTAGGGAATTTCGAAACCAAATGAACTCGATCCAAAACCCCAGTCCCAACCCTCTAGCAATGATGCTCTAAAACGTTTGTGGGCTGCGTCGGCCGATATTAATCAACCAAATCTGTGGAAGTTGGTATTGTGAGTGAAAAGACGCACCACAGTGTGCAAATAAATCAGGAGGATATCATGGGGTTATTGCTAGCTAAGGAGATTTCCGTTTCTGTCATGCAATTTTACAATAAGTATTTATTTGACCGCTTGGAAACACATCTTTTTTAAACCTAATAATATTGAAGCACTTGTGGAAACATCCTAATAACGTTCTAATGTTGTAGGTATCTCTACAGCATATTGAAATTATCGGAGCGTAACGATAAATATGGATTGATGTGTCCGCTAATCCTTGAAAGTAATGGAAATGCCAATGAAGAAATAGGCATGCTGCTTCGGAAAAGAATTGCAGAAGGATATTTTGAGTGATTTCTTGCACCTATTTACGAGTAAAAAGTTCTTTTACTTTTTGATAGTCGATGGCACTCTCTTCTTTTGGTTTACAGATTATTTTATTATTATAATTAATATTTTCTCATTATGTTGTCTTACTTCATGTTTTATAGGAGTTATTGGCAATTGATGGTTCTTTGGCCTAAAAATAATAGTGTTGCTTTGTTCTGTTCCAAGGGGAAAAAAACGAAGAAAAGGCTTTCCGATTAGATTGAGACGTATGATTTTTAGAATTATATTTTGTGGTATCTTTTTTTTTTTACTTGAATATTTTTATTAACCAAGTTTTATAGGGCATGTATGCACACCAAATGATGAAGGGGACATACACCTACCAGTTAAAGAAGCCTCAGTGGGTTTATCCGAAGGTAAATTTTTTGTGATCTATCTGCCTGATCTATTTACCATATTTGCACTTGGATATTTACCCTAAATTTATTTTGCATGAAGGATATTTATGTAAATTCAAGTTGAGCGTATTAGTAATTTATTTTAATTCATAGTTATTTTTTTATTTATGTAAACTCAAGTTGAGTGTATTAGTAATTTATTGTAATTCATAATTTTTCTTTTCTAGTGTTTGGACCAACGAAAGACATCGGACACGTGCGGGTTTTTTGTAATGAGGCATATGCTGGAGATCATCCAATTAGACATCGTTGATTCATTCGAAAAGGTAATTGTCATACTTAAATTGTATTCATATGTAAATATTTCTTCATTAATTACCTTTTATTGAGAATTGCATGCGTCATGATAGAAATGAAATGAAAGTAATAATGTTTCTGAGAAAATAATCTTAAATTGATGGTTTGAGTTATCATCAATATGGAATATCGGGTTATGATTTACTCTCCTGGCCCTTTTTGCTTGTTCCTTTTCTTCCCCATAACAAACAATATCGAAGAACAGGCTGAAACTAGCGAGAAAAAGGGTAAAAAAATAAAACAGACGGTGAATTCAAGAAACTCATGAAAATCAAACTACCTGACCAGAGTAACAACAATAAAGAAGCAACTGATTACAATGTAACAAAATTCTAATTTTGTTACATTGGAAGTGTTTTTGCTGATAATGCAAATGAAAAGCAAGCACAAGTATTTATTACTTAAGAATTATGTGATCTATCAAAAGCGGAAAAAAAAGTAAGTTCAAACAGAAATACATCAAAACACAATTGACCATCAAATCTCAACTTACAAAAATTCATCATCCAGATAATTAACTAGTATACCTACCAATTCAAGTATGTTTTGGTTGTTCTTTGCCGATCACCGTCCCTTTTTTCTCCTCTCTTCTTGTTTTCTTCTTTGTTTGCCCTTTTGCTGGAAACGAGGGTGGGTTTAACCCAGAAAGTTGGGTTTTAATATTTCCTAGGTAATTTCAGATTTTTTTAATTAAAAAACACTTTAGCCTTTTATTTATTTAGCTAGAAAAATTGCCAAAAAATAAAGAAATATATTGTTGGAGAGTGAGATACATGAATTGTCACATTATTAAGAAACACAATTGTGTTACGTATAAATAATTATCTTTTTCATATTGACCTGCATGCACTCAATATGGAACAACCTTATTCGGGCGAGGAAATTGATGATGTACGTAGATGTTGGGCTGAGTGTTTCTTAGAGTTCATTGCTTGATCGCCATGTAGGTGCAGTATTTGGGAGTGTAAGAAACAAACTATTTGTGGATAACTTGAATGGTAAAAAATATTTACTCATCGACTTTTGTGGATTTCTATTTTAAGACTTGGTAATCGTGTATTTGGATACTTGTGTTGTTTGGATTGACATTTATAGTGATTGTGTGTTATTAATGACATGTGTTGGTGATCTTGGGATAATGTTGTTTCGATTGACATTGTTTATTATTTTTATTAATGACATGTGTTGGTGATCTTGGGATTATATAAATGAAATGTGTTTTGTGATTTAATTAGGTAAGATTTATGATATATGAGCAGGTCTGGAAAAGGAAAAATGAACCTGGAATGAAATTCCAGAAATGTAAAAATCTAGAACGGTTATCAAAAAACCATTCTAGAAAACAAAGATTCTAGAACGCCTATTTTCGGAGACGTTCTGGAAAGCATACTTTTCAGAACGCATATTTTTCGTGCCGTTCTGGAAAGTATACTTTCCAGAATGCGTGTTTTTCGTGACGTTCTGGAAAGTATACTTTCTAGAACGCCTTTTTTCATGACGTTTTGGAAAGTATACTTTCCAGAACGCATTTTTTCGTGACGTTCTAGAAAGTATACTTTCCAAAACGTCTGTTCTACGAAACGTTCTGGAAAGTATAATTTCCAGAACGCCTATTTTTAGAGATGTTCTGAAAAGTAATCTTTCGAGAACGCCTGTTCATAAAGACATTCTGGAAAGTATACTTTCAAGAACGTCTGTATTTAGAGCCGTTCTGGAAAGTTATACTTTCCAGAACGCCTATTTTTCGAGGCATTCTGGAAAGTATAACTTTCCAGAATGGCTCTAAAAATAGACATTCTCGAAAGTATACTTTCATGAACGTCTTCAAAAAGGACATTCTGGAAAGTTATTTTCTAGAACGGCCGAAACCGGTAAAAATGACTTTCTAGAACGGCTGAAAACTTTTTCAAGAACGTCTCTGAAAACCTTTCTGAAAAGTCGGACATTCAAGAATGCCTCAGCAGGGCGTTCTATATTGTCAGACTTTCAAGAACAGCTCCATACAGAACGCCTCAAGAAGGCATTCTTGATTTGCAGAAACAGGCATTCTAGAAAGCTGTTTCTGCACTAGTGAATCTTGTGCGGCAAGAAATAGGAATCCTATATAAACCCGTCTAAAATCTATCCAAAGGAGACACTAAACATATCCTAGGGTTTCAAGGAGTTACATAGAGGTCCCAAGTCATCCCAATCCATCCATACACAAGAGAACTTGAATATTGAAGATCAAGACACAAGATTCAAGTTGTACACATCGTTTCTCCTATTTTCTCAAGGATTATGTTTGTTTATCTGAACCTTTTCTTTTATTTTATTAACTCCATGAGTGAGTAAACCTTTTATATAGTTCTAGGGATGTGTAAACCGTCATGAAACTATGTTTTAATTAATTTCTGCAATATTATCTTTCGTTCTTCATATGCGATTGTTTGTGTTGTTCTATTTTTAATTCATGATTGCTTGATTCTTAATTTGGCTTGATCACCTAGATTAGGGATTGGTTATCTTTTGATAGAAATAGGATTGATTCCCGTGTAATTGGCGTAATCTATATTTCATTGGTAGCAACTAATGATTATGCATCGTTAGGGACAACACAACATAAGTTGAATAAACCGAGCTTATGTGTTTATTGCTTAGATTAATCTATTTGCCTGATTATTAAAGTTGTTTGGTTGAATCTAGAGAGATTATTCTAGGTTATCCAATAATTAGAATCAATTAAAGAGCTTATCTTAATTAAGTAAACGGTAAGGCAAATTCGGGTAGAAGAGCTTATTGTTACTTAGGGTTTTAGTTGCATATGATGAATGAATTAGGATATTGTGGTTGGTTAGATGGGTGAAACAAGGGTGGAAACTGAACTAGAACTAGAGCTTTATTATTATTGAATATTCCGTTAATTATTTTCTTGCTTGTTTTTAATTACTTGCTTATCTGTTTTGTTAGTTAATTTTCTTAGATTAATTCAAAATCTTTAAACCCCATATTTTTAGTTTAATAAATACGAACTATCACAATCTAAATCACACTCCTCATGGGATCGACCCTTACTTGTCCCTACTACTAGTTGGTAGAGAGAAGTTTGAGGAAAAATAAAATATTTAATTTGACGTATGACGACGAGCGATCAAATTTTGGCGCCGTTGTCGGGGAGTGACACGTTTAAATTGTGAATTTACGTATTTTAGTAGTTTATTTTTATATCTATTACTATTTTTGTTTTGGAACAAGTTGAACTCTTGTTGAGTATTTTCTCAGGTGAATGAACTTGAGATCATCCGGGAAGAAAGATTTGCATTACTATCCGGAAATCAACAAGAGAAGTCGCGAGTTGAAGAGGAAGAAGGAGACTTCGGACTCGGAACAAGTACTACAAAATTATATATCCATGGAGTCTTTGAGTGACAACGAAGAATTAGAGAACATGGCTGGACAAGCAGGACCAACAGTGAACGATGCTACATTCGAGTTACGATCCGGACTAATCCATCATCTACCTTCATTCCAAGACTCACTGGAGAGGATCCTCATAAGCACTTGAAAGAGTTCCATGTCATTTGCACCAGCATGAAACCCGTCGGAGTCACGGACGAACAAATCAAGCTAAGGGCATTCCCCTTTTCATTGAAAGACCTAGCCAAGGACTGGCTTTACTACTTACCTTCAGGATCCATCATTACGTGGGGTTCTTTGGAGAGAACATTTTTGCAGAGGTACTTTCCCGCATCACAAGTGGCAAATCTTCGAAAGGACATTTGTGCGGCTAGGCAGACGCAAGGAGAAACGTTTCATGAGTATTGGGAACGATACAAGAGGCTCGTTCCAAGTTGCCCTCAACACCAAATGGGCGAGCAACTATTAATTCAGTACTTCTACGAGGGACTATGTCTCACTGATCGGAATATGATTGATGCTGCTAGTGGAGGCACTCTGATGGATAAGACACCGACGGCAGCAAAAGAACTAATATCAAACATGGCGGCCAATTCCCAGCAATTCGGCAGCCGTGACGCTTCATCGAGATCGGTAAATGAATTGGGTAATAAATCACTGCAAGCCCAATTAAATGAATTGAAGGCCATGATCAGTGCGGGAGGAGCTTCAAGGGTTTTGCCATACGGTTTATGTGAAACATTGGAGCATTTTACTGATGACTGCCCACAATTTTACACCGTGGTCGAGGCACACGTGAACGCTGTGGGGGCCAGAAATGGACAAGGAAGAAAGTACGATCCGTACTCCAACACCTAAAATCCGGGATGGAGAGACAATCCAAAGTTCGGTTGGAGGAATCATCAAGGGAATACATTTGTGAGTCAAGATCAAGGGACTCCTCAAGCTCCTCAACAAGGGCAAAATTTTCTGAACTAATAAAACACCCGACCACAAGGAGAACTCGTCACCATCACTTGAAGATATAGTGAAATCAATGGCGACAAGTTTCGCCCAATTTCAACAAGAAACGAAGGCATGCATAAAAAACTTGGAGACGCAAGTGAGTCAGATGGCTGCACACACAACTAAACTGGATGCGCGAGGCGGTGGCCAATTACCACCTCAAAACGAGGTAAATCCAAAGAATGTGAGCGCCATAATGACGCGATGTGGTAATAGAGTAGAAGGCCCAGCGAGTCCATCAATCCAACCGGAAAACAAAGACGAAAAGGAGGGAGAAGAAACGAAGCCAAAACATGCTGAGGACGGTACTCTTAAATCGTCTAATATTGTTAATAACTCCATTGTTTCTCCTTCTAGGATCGAGCCACTTCCATTTCCATCAAGAATCAAGCGCCAAGCTAAAGAAGACATGGAGAGGCAAATACGAGACGTTTTCAAGAAGGTAGAGATCACTATTCCACTTGCCGATGCGATCAAGCAAATTACTCGTTACGCCAAGTTCCTCACAGACTTATGCACTAATAAGAGAAGGTTAAAAGGAGATGAAAAGGTCCTAATGGGATCAAACGTGTCGGCTATATTCCAAAAGAGCTTGCTACAAAAGCGGAATGACCCGGGCATGTTTTTCATTTCATGCACGATTGGAGACATGCGAGTCAAGCAAGCCATACTATATTTGGGGGCGTCAATAAATGTCATGCCACGCACCATTTTCGATTGTTTGAAGGTTGGGCCATTGAAGAAAACTGGGGTGGTGATTCAACTTGCCGATCACCATTTTCGATTGTTTGAAGGTTGGGCCATTGAAGAAAACTGGGGTGGTGATCCAACTTGCCGACCGAAGCACTGCTCACCCTGATGGTGTTGTTGAAGATGTTCTTGTGAAAGTAGACGAGTTAATTTTTCCAGCTGACTTCTATGTGTTAAGCATGAACGACTCCGCATCAAAGTCGCCACCTATCTTATTGGGGCGGCCATTTTTGAACACTGCTTAAACAAATATCGACGTTAGTCGAGGCACTCTAACAATGGAGTTTAATGGTCACATTTGTCAATTTAGTATTTTTGATGCTATGAGATTTCCTGACTGCTATAACTCTTTTTATGCACTTGATTGTTTTGATTCTTTAGCGCAGGAACTTCTTGACATGCACAAACAAGATGAGCTTGAGATGGCGATAACACTAAGTTTGGGGGAGGACTCGTTGCTTTTGAGTTACCCTATAACTGAGCCAACTTGGGAGAATGACATACAAGAGATAGTGTCGGCTTTGCACACACTTAGTTCAAAGACGAGAGAAGAGGACGTGAATTTCATCAAGCTTCACAAATCGTACGAGAAAGTCGTACCATCTATAGTCAAGGCACCGAAGCTCGAACTTAAAACCCTACCAGAGCACCTAAAGTATATTTTCTTGGGAGATCACAAAACATTGCCTGTGATCATTGCATCATGTTTAGACAACTTCCAAGAGGCATCATTGCGGCAATTGCTCAAGGACAACAAGCAAGCAATCAGGTGGACCATAGCGGACTTGCGAGGAATAAGTCCATCCATGTCCATGCACCAAATTTTGCTCGAAGAGGATGCTGCGCCATCTAGGGAGCCCCAAAGACGATTGAATCCACCAATGGTGGAGGTGGTAAAGAAGGAGATCCTTATGCTGCTGGACGTAGGGGTGATTTATCCCATTTCTGATAGTCGGTGGGTGAGCCTGACTCAAGTCGTTCCAAAGAAGTCGGGGGTAACGGTGGTCGAAAATAAAGAAGGAGATTTAGTGCCCACAAGAATGCAAACTGGATGGAGAGTTTGTATCGATTATCGAAAGCTGAACGCTATGACTCGCAAGGACCACTTACCACTTCCGTTCCTTGACCAGATGATTGAGAGGTTGGTAGGACATTCATACTACTACTTTCTGGATGGTTATTCGGGATATTTCCAGGTTCCTATACCACCCGAGGATCAAGAGAAGACTACCTTCACATGCCCATTCGGCACATTTGCCTATCGCCGCATTCCATTTTGACTTTGCAATGCACCGGCCATGTTCCAACGATGTATGGTAAGTATCTTTTTGGAATATGTTGGCGATATCATAAAGGTCTTTATGGATGACTTTAGCGTTTACGGCAACTATTTCGAGGTATTTCTTGAGAACTTATCTTTGATTTTGAAACGTTGTGTCGAAACTAACCTTGTATTAAACTGGGAAAAATGTCATTTTATGGTGGAACAAGGCATATTTTAAGGACACATTGTTTCGTTGAAAGGTATAGAGGTACATAAATCTAAAATTGACACCATAGCTACATTGCCTTACCCCACCAATGTGCGGGAAGTTCGTTCTTTTCTTGGCCATGCAGGATTTTACAGGAGATTTATCAAGGACTTTTCGAAGAACGCGTCGCCACTTTGTAGGCTCTTGCAAAAATATGTGGAGTTTAAGATCGATGACGACTGCAAGAAGGCCTTTGACACATTGAAGGAGCGGCTGACCACTTCTCTAATTATCCAACCTCCAAGGTGGTACCTAACCTCGGAGATCATGTGCGATGCAAGCGACTACGCTGTGGGAGCTGTGATAGGGCAAAGGGTTAATAAAGCAACCCATGTGATCTATTATGCATCGAGGACCGTGAACCCTGCCCAAGCAAATTATACTACCACGGAGAAGGAGCTTCTAGCTGTTGTATTTGCCCTTGAGAAATTCCGTTCATACATCAAAGGATCAAAGGTGGTGGTTTTCAGTGATCATGCAGCCCTGCGCTACCTACTGACGAAGAAGGAGACAGAGCCATTGCTCATATGGTGGATCTTATTGCTCCAATAATTCAATTTGGAAATCAAGGACAAGAAGGGATTCGAGAATACCATGGCCGACCACCTTAGTCGATTAATACATGTGGAGGATGAGCTACAACTTGATGAAAGATTTCCGGACGAACAACTACTTGCAGTTGAACACTTGGAACCTTGGTATGCTTATTTGGTTAATTTTCTAGTTGCTCGTGTGTTTCCAACAACAATGACGAAAGCAAGGAGCGACAAGCTGAAGAGTGATGCGGAATATTATATATATGGACGATCCATACCTTTGGAAGCATTGTGATGATCAAGTCATTCGACGTTGCATCCCCGAATCGGAGTTCCGTGATATTCTATCATTTAGCCATTCTCATGCATGTCGAGGACATTTTGGATCCAAGAGGACTGCCCATAAGGTGCTTGATAGTGGTTTTTTTTGGCCGACCCTGTTTCGAGATGCATATGAATTTTGTAAGTCATGTGATAATTTTCAACGGACGGGGAACCTTTCAAGGAGAAGCCAAATGCCCCAAGCGCCCATAATGGTTTGTGAGATTTTTGATGTGTGGGGCATCGACTTTATGAGGCCCTTCCCAAACTCCTTCAAAAATATTTATATTTTGCTTGCAGTGGATTATGTCTCCAAGTGGGTGGAAGCGAAAGCCACCCCAACTAATGGCTCGAAGGTTGTTGCACGATTCATTAAATCTCGGATCTTCTCAAGGTTCGCGATCCCTCGAGCTATGATAAGCGATCGTGGCACCCACTTTTGTAACAAGACAGTGGAGGCATTGCTCTGGAAGTACGGTGTTGCTCATAGGCTTTCTACAGCGTATCATCCACAAACAAATGGGCAAGCCGAGACTTCGAATTTAGAGATCAAGTCCATTTTAGAGAAGACCGTCAATGCGAACCGCGAGGACTGGAGCTTCAAGTTGAAGGATGCACTGTGGGCGTATCGCACGGTGTATAAGACGCAAATTGTTATTTCCTGTATCGCCTAATTTTTTGAAAAACATGCCACTTGCCGGTAGAGATTCAACACAAGTCGTTTTGGGCAGTGCAGCAATGCAACTTTGATTTTGATGGAGCGGTCGTGCGAAGGAAGCTTCAATTATGAGAGTTGGAGGAAATTCAGAACGACGCGTTTGAAAAATCTTTGATATACAAAGAGAAGACAAAAACATTCCACGACTTGAAGATTTCAAGGAAACAATTCGTAGAGGGCGAGAAGGTGTTGCTCTTTCATTCTCGCCTTAAGCTGTTTCCCGGAAAGTTGCGTTCACTGTGGGTTGGTCCGTTTGTTGTCACGCATGTATTTCTGCATGGTGCAATGCAGATTTTTTTCCCGAAGACGAACAAGACATTCAAGGTGAATGAACACCAACTCAAACTGTATTATGAAAGGTTTCACGCTATCGATGAGGAACGGATGGCGTTGGAAGAACCACCTATGACTTGATTAAGGGACTAAGTCAGGACAAAGACTTTAAACAAGGCGCTTGTTGTGAGGCAACCCAATGTTTACTCATTTTATTTTATATTTTTCTTTTTATTTTTCTTGCAGTTATAGGATGTGGTATGTGTTTCCGATGATTGGGCCATTCTTAAACAGAACATGTGTCGTACTTAATAGAACCGAGACCCCCTCGCCTTTTTCCCCGGGTGATTTCTCTTCCTACTCCCTCATAATCTTTGTGATGTGCTTGTTCTTATTTTCTGTTTGCTTGAGGACAAGCTAATGTTTAAGTTTAGGGGAGCGGGTTATTGAGGTTCTTATTGAGGATATTGTGCTAAAAATCGATAAAATTTTGAATTGTTTGATAAATTCCGGGGGATTGAAAAGTAAATAGTTAAAAGTAGTCGCTTGGATTGCTTGGATGAATTATGTTTCGGTTAAATTCTTTAGTCGTCGTTTGCTTTAGAGATCAAAGGTACGCATGTTAGTACTTTTGTGATTCATTTGTGAGGCGTCAATTCTAGATTATTGCGTTGTTGATGTGTATTTGTGGTTCTCGTACTCAATATGAGTTGTGTGGGGCCTTGAAATTGGCGGTTGTGTGATAATATCTTGTTAGTCGAAATAGAAGTCAAATAAAGTCCGGTTGGGGTATACCGGCATGGCGTAAGTAGAAAATTAAAAAAATAAAAAAGAATTGAGGTGCCGAAACAGTTTCCTTTCCGTGTACCAAGTGCAATTCGCTTAAATACTAAGGGCGAAATCCTAAAAAGATGCTAGTAGCTCAACCAATTCTATGCACTTACTCAAGTGGCGCAATCCAATCAAAATCTCAAACATGGAGGAGGTTAATTCAACAAATCAAATACGAAATCAAGACGATCTTCCTATCCAGCGCCGAATCATTATCAAGTCAAGTCAAGAACGGTAGTGCAGAGCACCGGGCCTCAATTTAAAAAAACTAAAAATAAAAATAACTAAGTAAATGGGAGGACGAGATATTTGATCGTGACCAACAATGGATAGATTCAAACCATTGAGTAGCGAGGGGGCACCATAGTACATTGACGTGGCGTATATAAAAAGGGGTTGCCAAAGTGCTGGGATTACTTAGGTGAATACATCAAACGCTTGCGATTTCTAGAAATATAATGGTGTCTAGAGTCCGGATGATTTCATTTGGTCAATTTGAGTGACTTACTAATATTATGTTTGTCCTATGCTTTAATTTTATGTTTGGCTGAGGACAAGCAAGGTTTAAGTTTAGGGGAATTTGATAGGCAAGAAATTATACAATATTTAAGGGATTAATTCTTCTGTTATGAGCTTTAAGTGGTCATATATATTTATTTCTCTCATATTTAATATCATGAGTAGTTGAGCACCAATTGTATATTTCTTCTCTGTTTTTTAGTATTTGGTGCCATATTAAGTGAATGATGTTTCACAAGTAAGTTGAGAGACGAGGATCAAGGAATCAGTGAAAGAAAATCGACGAGTCATGAGGTTGCGTCGACGTCTCGCGTCGATGTTGAGGATGGCTCGCGTCGGTCGACGTGATATGTGGCACTTCATCTCTGTTGCGTTGATTGTGCGTGCGTCGGTCAACAATCAGTTGATGAGAAGCTGCAGTAGCGTCGATTCAAGGTCCGTCACTTGACGCCCTATCGACGTGAACTCTCGTTTCAAAGATTAGAGGTGCGTCGGTCGACGCACATGCAGGTCGATGTAGGCGGGTGAAGCATGTTGACGCTGAGGGCTGGCACGCATCGGTCGACGCCTGTCGACGCCAACGCTTCTAAGTTATTCTTGGAAGAAATCTTGTGCGGCAAGAAATAGGAACCCTATATAAACCCATCTAAAATCCGTGCAAAGGAGACACACAACATATCCTAGGGTTACAAGGAGTTCCATAGAGGTCCCCAGTCATCCCAATCCATCCATACACAATAGAACTTGAAGATTGAAGATCAAGACACGAGATTGAATAACTACACATCGTTTCTCCTATTTTCTCAAGGATTATGTTTGTTTATATAAACTTTTTCTTTTATTTTAATAAATCCATGAGTGAGTAAACTTTTTATCTAGTTCTAGGGATGTTGAAACCCTCATGAAACTATGTTTTAATTAATTTCTGCAATATTATCTTTCGTTCTTCATATGCGATTGTTTATGTTGTTTTATTTTTAATTCATGATTGCTTGATTCTTAATTTGGCTTGATCACCTAGATTAGGGATTGGTTATCTTTTGATAGAAATAGGATTTCTTCCCTTATAATTGTCGTAATCTATATTTCATTGGTAGCAACTAATAATTATGCATCGTTAGGGAAAACACAACATAAGTTGAATAAACTGAGATTATGTGTTTATTGCTTAGATTAAACTATTTGCCTGATTATTAATGCTATTGTTGGGTTGAATATAGAGAGCTTATTCTAGGTTATCCAATAATTAGAATCAATTTTAGAGCTTATTTTAATTGAGTAAACGGTAAGGGCAAATATGAGTAGCAGAGATTATTGTTACTTAGGGTTTTTAGTTGCATATGATGAATGAATTATTATATTGTGGTTGGTTAGATGAGTGGAACGAGGGTGGAAACTGAACTAGAATTGGAGCTTTATTATTATTAAATTTTACGTTAATTATTTTCTTGCTTGTTTTTAATTACTTGCTTATTTGTTTTGTTAGTTAATTTTCTTAGATTAATTCAAAATCGCTAACCCTTATATTTTTAGTTTAATAAATACAAACTATCACAATCTAAACCACACTCCTCGTGGGATCGACCCTTACTTGTCGCTACTACTAGTTGGTAGAGAGAAGCTGAGGAAAAATAAAATATTTACGCTTGACTACGAGCGGTCAAATTTTGCGCCGTTGCCGGGGACTGACGCGTTTAAATTGTGATTTTTACGTATCTTGGTAGTTTATTTTTATTATTATTTTTGTTTTGGAAAAAGTTGAACTCTTGTTGAGTATTTTCTCTGGTGAATGAACTTGAGATCATCCGGGAAGAAAGATTTGCATTACTATCCGGAAATCAACAAGAGAAGTCGCGAGTTGAAGAGGAAGAAGGAGACTTCGGACTCGGAACAAGTACTACCAAATTATATATCCAGGGAGTCTTCAAGTGACAGCGAAGAATTAGAGAGAACGATGGCTGGACAAGCGGAACGAACATTGAAGGAGTTGGCCAATCCCGATCTTCCACAACAACCATTGTGCATCACGTTTCCAACAGTGAACGATGCTACATTCGAGTTACGATCCGGACTAATCCATCATCTACCTTCATTCCAGGACTCACTGGAGAGGATCCTCATAATCACTTGAAAGAGTTCCATGTCATTTGCACCAGCATGAAACCCGCCGGAGTCACGGACGAACAAATCAAGCTAAGGGCATTCCCCTTTTCATTGAAAGACCTAGCCAAGGACTGGCTTTACTACTTACCTTCGGGATCCATCACTACGTGGGGGGCTTTGGAGAGAACATTTTTGCAGAGGTACTTTCCCGCATCACGAGTGGCAAATCTTCAAAAGGACATTTGTGCGGCTAGGCAGACGTAAGGAGAAACATTGTATGAGTATTGCGAATGATTCAAGAGGCTCATCGCAACTTGCCCTCAACACCAAATGGGCGAGCAACTGTTAATTTAATACTTCTACGAGGGACTGTGTCTCACTGATCGGAATATGATTGATGCGGCTGGTGGAGGCACTCTGATGGACAAGACACCGATGACAGCAAATGAACTAATATCAAACATGGCGGCCAATTCCTAGCAATTCGGAAGCCGTGACGCTTCATCGAGATCGATAAACGAATTGGGTAATGATTCACTGTGAGCCCAATTAAATGAATTGAAGTCCATGATGAGCGCGGGAGGAGCTCCAAGGGTTCGTCCATGCAGTTTATGTGAAACATTGGAGCATGTTACTGATGACTGCCTACAATTTTACACCATGGTCGAGGCACACGTGAAAACTGTGGGGGCCGGAAATGGACAAGGAAGAAAGTACGATCCGTACTCCAACAACTACAATCTGGGATGGAGAGACAATCCAAAGTTCGGTTGGAGGAATCAGCTAGGGAATACATTTGTGAGTAAAGATCAAGGGACTCCTTAAGCTCCTCAACAAGGGCAAAAATTTTCAAACCAATATAACACCCGATTTGTAATTAGTAATCAAAAACAAACAAAACCCCAATTTGTATAAGTTTATGTGCTTAATTGTTAGTAAGAAAACATCTGAGATACCAAATCGTTGTCCTCGAGAGAATTGACTTGAGTCTACTTTCCACCCTACAAGTGTCCTCGTACTCTTGCGAGCAAGCTTGAATGTTTTTAAATTAAATATATATAACCAGAGTGTATAAAAGCTTGAATCAATAGTTTGGCGCCGTTGCCGGGGATACCAAGTAGGAATCAAGGATGTTTTTCGTTTTTATTTTCTATTTAGTCGTTATTTGTATAATTACGCTTGGTTTTTATTTTGCTACTTGGTACGTTGATTTGTTGTTGAGTTTATGCAAGGTAGACAATTACTTCAACTCGATCTTGCACCATTTATTAACAACATCCATCATTCAAATCCACCGAGACCAAGGCTCCTTTCCATTCCCAAGAGCATTTCTTCTATAGACACTGATTTTATTTGTGATGATATCTATGAAACAATGTTAGGAGCATATTCTTTTCGCAATGGTAATGCAGGTAATAGACCATCTAGATCTCCACGTCGCAATCGAGATGAATACAATAGTGAACCAATCCGTTTGCAAGGAAAAGTGCAGCCCCGAGCTTATTGGGCTGAATTCCATCGAAACATGGAGAATAGGGAACAAGATGAGGAGAGGAGTGGGGGAATCCATAAATAGCATAACAAGTATATTAACAATCGTAGACGAGTAGATTATTGGTTGGCAAATAAGAACCATGGTTACGAACATGACAATTTTGAAGGGAGATACGTGCGCTAAAAAAATTATGAGAAGAACGCGTATGACAATCACTACGAGAGGGCTAATAACCGAGTTGGAGAGCCGAGGGGCAATAGAGCACCTCGACTGTGCAATTTGGCACGACCAAAGGTTATGCATTCTGGGTCTGCTATTGTTCTCGAACCAGCTGCAAGGGAAGTGGAGATTAAACCGCATCTAATTAATTTACTTTCGACTTTTCACGGAAACGCCCATGAAGACCCTTTAGCGTTTTTAAACTATTTTAATGATGAAGTGGGCAGATTTGTGGTTAATGGCCTTAACCAGGAGGAGGTGCAAATGATTTGTTTTCCCTATAGCATGAAGGACAAAGCCAAGACGTGGTTACTATCCTTAGAACCGAGATCGTTAACTAATTGGGAGATGACAAGCTAGAAGTTCCTCAATCAATACTATTCGGCAAAAACAACGGGGCATCTTTGGAGGCAAATTGCTACCTTTAAAAAGTTGGAGGGGGGATTATTTCATGAAACATGGTAGCGTTTACAAGACACTTTTTCAAGCATGCCCCCACCATAACTGTTCCCCCGAGATGGTTAATCAATTTTTCTTTGATGGTTTGTTGAACATTTGGAAAAGTAGGGTTGAAATAGCGGCAGGAGGAAATTTCGGAGACCTAACGGCCCTCGAGGCAAAACGAGTGGTGGAGAAGCCGTGCGAAAAATCTAGACAAACCAATTCTCGACCTCGTAAATGAAAGTACGTGAAGTATCCACAACCGAAACAGATAAAGATGACGGAGTTAAGATTTTATTTCGAGATGGTAAAACAATCAAGGAGACGTTTAGGGAACTATTTAACGAGGAATTAACAGCATGGAAAGCCGAGCGAGCGAGCCGATCTTCTTCAAAGAAAACCGTTTCGACATGTGACCAATGTGGAGCTACTGAACATTTAGCGAATATGTGTCCAACCAAGAAACAACGAGAGGACGTTAACTGTAACACCCATGCATCAATTTCATATTTTCATATTTTTATTTATTTATCAWTGTGCATTAGAAATATGATCTTAGTCCCAAGCTCGTCGCCATAAACGAATTTCCTATTTTAGTTTTAAATAATCTAAGAATTCTATTTAAACGAATTTATAGTTCGTTTTCAAATAAGATTATATGATCAACTTTTAAGAAACTATTATAATTATTTAGTAATTTATTTATTTATTTACTTAAATTACTATTGAGTCGTCTACGAAATTATTCAATTTAACTATTGGGTCATATGTTGGACTATTTCATTTTCGGATTTCAAATTAAGCCCAATAACATAAGCCCAAGAACACTATAACCCAAAACCCTTCAAAAAACATATGGTATATAAAGAAAACCCTAAAGGAAAGTCCAGCCTTATCCACCCAATCACCACATTTCCGACTGCGCAGCATCACCCAACCACCAGCACTTCTCACTCCCTTCACAAAAACATTTTCAAACCCACAGCAAAAATCCGTTCATAAAAGCAAACAATTAACAACATACAGGTAAAATATTTTATTTTTAAATCTTTTTCCTTCTTAAGTCTCCACCAAATACAAATCCTAATCCAGCCCTGATCGGAACCCTCATCTCCTACAGCCATGAGCACCCAACACAAATTTCCGACCAAACCACCGTTTCCAGGCCATGCGCCAGCCTGCTTTCGGCCAACAAGATTTCCGGACCGAGATCACCAACATCGCCATATCGCCAACTCCAAACGAAATACCGGCTGGAACCCCTGCCAACGTCACAAAAACACTAAACCCGTAAGCCAATCCGTCACCACAGACCACCAACACGCCTGACCGGAACCCAACCACCCACTTTCAGCCGCCGGTGAACCTATAACCGCCATGGCTGCTTTTTTCCCAAAACCCGAAACCACCGAACAAGCCCCAAACCACCACCAACCACTACCTCTGGCCCATAAACTCGTACGCCTACAGGAACCCACCATCAACCACAACCAGACGCGACCCAATTTAAAAAGGCCGGACCTCGCCATCGCCAGTTTTCTCAGTCGAGAACCGCCATTGATGTTTGCTGTCGAGAGGATAAGGTCCACCGCCGCCTCGTCGACGCCCCACAGCTGTCGCCGCCTTCGATTTGAGCCGCTGCCAAACCGGTGGCCCGATTCAAAAGCTCGAACTGCAGCTCGCCGTTTCTGTCCATTCGCGGCCATGGGGAGGAAGGCCGCCATGCCTATTGCCACTATCGTCAAAGCAGCCGTCGCCGCCAGGCCTCTGCCCAAAGCCGCCGATGAAGTCGCCGATTTCCGCCGTTGGATTGTCCAGTCGCAATCGAAGGAGAGAAGAAATTGACCGTTCCACTGATTTTCCCAAATTTGCCGGCTCCCAGTTTTGGAGAAAGAAGAAATGAAAGGAGAAATGGGATTTAGGGATTTATGGGTTGAAATCCCATTCTTTATACTCCAACCTTTTTCCAAAATCATAAATCGACCCCCAGACTTTCGCCCTCTTTCAATTTAACCGCAGAGTTTGCCACCCATTACCAATTGAACCCTCAACTTACCAACAAACTCCTAATTCAACCCTCCAACTTTTGAAAACTTCAATCCAACCAAATAAAACTTAATAAATTTCAATTGAGTTCGTTATTATTTATTTTAATATTATATTGTCTATTTTAAATAAATATATTATATATTAATATTTTAAAAATGATTTAATTATATATACTAATTAAGTATATTTTTAAAATGATTGGGTGACGAGGAAATCGGGAC